>OVAF01000418.1:0-42414 GCA_900406245.1 Odontarrhena argentea | reverse complement strand
TAAAAAAGTGGTTTACACTATTTTAGTGTTAGAAATAGTGTTGGATTGGAGACTCATAGTGTTTGGTGTAGGATTTAGTGTTGGGTTGGAGATGCCCTTAGGTGATGCCATAAGAGTATATTTATGCATCAAATAATAAAGAATTGTTAAAAACATGATTTCTTATGGAGAAGATTGCTTTTTCTGAAGAATTAGAGCAACAGTAATTGTTAAGCAATATATATATATATAATTATATAATTAGGGGAAGGTCCGCGCCTTGTGCGGATTTGAAATCTACCACATTTTAAAAATATGATACAATATATTATATTGGAAAAATATAATGTAAGAATAAGAATATATTGATGGGTTCCAAAAATAAAAAAAATATATAGATATATATATACATATATATTGATATACATTGAAACTCTATTATAGTATTATGAAAAAATGTGTTGTTCATTGAAATTTCGTTCAATAATTTTTTATAAGTTTAAATGCATTTTTATATGTATGTGAACAATTATTTATATATATTTAATTACATAATAAGAAATTATGTTTTTTTTTGTGTAGAACAAATTGTATTTGAACAATTTCAAAACTACTATTTTTGTGTATACTTTTAAAACTGAATATAGGGTTTAGGATGTAGGGTTTAAGGTTTGAAAACCCAGATTCTAAAACCATTATCCCTAAAAGTGGTTTTATTCATAACACACGATAAACCCCTAAACTCTAAATCTCAAACACCAAAGATTAATGTCTAATAGTTATTAAATCATAAACCCTAATTTTAAAAGGATTTAACCCTAAAACCTAGAAACTCTAAGTCACTCTTAAACCCTACAGTTTTACTTAATCAAAGTTCTAGATCCCCAAACCCTAAAAAATGTTTCAATTATGAAAAAATATAGCTTATATAATAAATGGTAATTTTGTAAATATATTAAAAGTTGTAGTTTTGCAAAACAATATTTTTAAAGTGGTGTTTGTTAGAATTTTCAAGGTTTTTCTCTAATATCAAAAAGTATATTTAAGATGCAGTTTTTATTTGTTAACTAAGTGTATGTTACCTAAGTTTGGTCTTCTAATATGAGTCATATGTTTACTTGAGCATTATTGTTTTGAAAAGATTTCTTATATATTTCAAGGGTTGACTTCGTATTTAGCCCTCTAGTATAGCCACTAAAGCCGAGACGCCCCACACTATTTACCTCATTCGATTTTGCCTTGTACTTAATTTCTCTTTATTTTTTACCCTAAACTTTGTATCCCTCTTGATTTAGCCATATGAAATTGATTTTGGTGATTAGCGTTCTTAAACAAGAAGAGGGTGGCTTGGGCTTTCAAACTTTATATGATTTTAATACGGCTCTTTTGGCTAAACAGTTATGGAGACGTGATAAATTTCTGGATTCGTTGGTCGCAAAGGTGTTAAAAGGACGGTATTACCCGAATTCTCATCCTTTTTATGCATAAAGCGCGAGCGCCTTCTTATGGGTGGAGTAGTTTGGTTTCGGCAAGAGATCTAATAATTTCGGGAACTCGATGGAGAGTGGGTAGTGGGGAGTAGATTCTAGTTTGGGAGGATTCTTGGCTCCCTGATTCACTTCCAAGGCCGGTTAAGGACGGTGGACAGATTGTTTATCCTGATTTGCGGGTAAATGAGTTACTGTCACAAGGGGGTATTGGTTGGAATATTTCGTTGTTGAATAACTTATTAGACCCGGAAGATATTCCTCTTCTTCGGAGTTTAACGCTTCGGCCATCTATTCAAGAAGATAGGGCACTTTGGCATTTGACGAAAACAGGGGATTATACCGTTAAATCTAGGTACGAACTTGCTCGGAGTAGGAAAAAAGGTGTTGATCAGTTGGTTGTTACGGATCGTAGTTTTACGGCTTTAAAGGCGAATGTTTGGAAAATTGACTGTCCGTCAAAGATCAAACATTTTATGTGGCAAGTTCTCAATGGTTCGTTGGCAGTTCTGTCACGCTTGCGACAACGAGGAGTAAACACAAATGCTATGTGTAAAGGTTGCGGATTAGAAGAGGAAAATATAAATCACGTATTGCTTGAATGCGAAGTGGCTAAGTCCTCTTGGACTAGCCTTTGCATTTCAAATAACAATACGTCGTTCCCTAGTTTGTCGATTTACGACAATATGGATTTTTTATTCTGGCGATTTTCCTCATGGAGAAATAGCGGTGGGGAATTAATGGATACTAATTAAAGAAATTTTCCCGTGGATCTTGTGGTATCTATGGAAGTCGCGCAATAAAAAAATCTTTAAAGGAGCAGGTTGATCTACTATGGAAATTATTCAGTTAGCCGAATGTGAATGGATACTTTGGAGGGAGGCGAAGATATCTATTGACATAGAGACACCACTCGGCGTGGTTCCCTCTGAAACTCTTCCCCCAAATTTCTGTAAGGTTGACAGATCATGGATAAAAGGGGATACGACTTTGGGCTTTGGATGGATTTGCTATGCAGATAACCATCCAATGTTATTGGGTGGTCGAGGTGTCAGACGGAGTTTATCTTCCCTACATACCGAATTTGAGGTTCTAATTTGGGCTATGCAAGTTATTCTCGAACGTGGCCTACCGTGCTCACTATTCTTAACAGATTGCTTGGAGCTTGTGAAGATCATTCGAGAACCAAACTTGTGGCCGGCTTTTGACGTCTATTTGGAGACTTTCGCGGATATTAGAAGATCTTTCCCAAACTTTTCTTTGGCTCACACTAGGAGGGAGTTCAACGGTTAGGCGGACAATCTGGCGCGCGAAGCAAGAGAACGTTTATTTGAATTTACTTATGTAAACAGACATCCACCTACGTGGGTATCGAATTTTTATTGTTTCTTTTAAATTAATGTTTGGTTGAAAAAAAAAAGTTTTCATTTCCTTAAATGTTATATATTTTAATAATTTTTTTGTATATTTACTCATAGTCGTGCCAATCAAACAATTTATATATAACTAATCACATCATACAGCTTCTGCAGCATATTGCTTCTGTTACTTAATGCTACCGCTCTGCTATCAGCTTTGCCAATCGAACCTAAAGTAGCTACAAAATATTTGTAATTATGAATGATGTAAGTTTAGCTTTAGTAAAAATTAACAACTAAATTTGGTTGCAAGTCTATACCAATATTTGTAAGTATATAGTTTGTTTGTAACAAATACTTTACGATTAGTATTGACAAAGATATGCTACCTTCAGTTTAGTTATAATATTATAATCAAATAGTAACGTTTTTATAACCAAATAATTTCGTCACACATTTGTAAATAACTCGTCATAGTTAATTGGTCACAAATTTTTGTCACATTATTCACTTTTTTTTTTTTTGTAGTCATTAAGGGGAAAGTAGGGAACTTCCATGTACAAAGTCCCCAACATTTGTATATTTGTGTGAGTTTCTTATTTTGCTATTTTAAGCAGAGACGCGCGTGTGTGAACTTTTAGTTGTTAAATCATTTACCATGGAACCATGAAATTCCTGTGCAATTTTGTGACATAGCGCACCATAACTAGAGCAATGAGTAAATGATTTAGAGGCCTAATGCAAAAGAAAAAGGAAATGATTTAGGGAAATTAATAACTGCAAATGTCACCCACTCTGCAAACATGGGAAAAAGGGGACGTGTGTCAAATAGTTAATTAATGGGTGTGTAACATCGATCCTATGTTTTTTTTTGGAACATCACATCCTATCTTGTTGCCTACGCTAAACGAAATAATCATGTTGTTTATTCATTTTGACAAGTAAATAATGATGCTAAACCAACCAAAATACTAACATTTTAAAAAACCCAAATAAAATCTCTCAGTTATTATGAAAGGATTTGGTTGGTAAACATGTAAACAGGCCCCAAGAAGAAGAAGCACAAATTAGGAAAGTCTTGTGAAATTCAATTTGCAACAAAAACCATCAAGGTTCGGAGGTGGATGTGTTGTACAGTACAATTGATCCAACGGTGGAGTGGAGAGCATGCAAGTTCATAGGAAAAAAACCATTTTCTCTCTGTCTTGCTCATTTTGAATCTCTTTCCACTCCCTCTTGCATACTTTAGATCTCTCTGAAAATGGAAATGGATTCTGAGTTGGGCTCTCTTCCACCAGAGTTGACTCGACAACAACAGCACGGCCGTGAGGTGTCCGACAAGAAACAGCCACCAGCTTGTTCCCATTTTGTTCCCACAAGCTTCACTTCGAGGCTCCTCCACAACAACACGGCCATGAGGTGTCTGACAAGAAACAGCCACCAACATGTTCCCATTTTGTTCCCACAAGTTTCACTTTCAACTCTCCTCCACAACAACACGGCTGTGAGGTGTCCGACAAGAAACTGCCACCAGCTTGTTCCCATTTTATTCCCACAAGCTTCACTTTCGAAGCTCCTCCACAACAACAAGACTCGCTTCTTCACATGCCCAATACTACAAAACCTTTCTCATGCCCCTCTTTGTCCAACAAGCCTGAAACCACTGATGCTCATCTGCTCAAACATCACCATTTCAAAAGCACAAAATCAAATCTGAGTTTGGGAAGCGGCATACCACAACCACCACCACCATCGTGCCGGTATTTCGCTAGGTGCAGTTGTAAGTTTGGAGACACTTGTAATTACTCTCATCATAATCCCCCTGTTGAACACAACTTAGATTCCGAGGACGACACATTGTCCTTTCCGGATACCTCTTCTGATGAAGATGGAGATGACTTCTCGGGAGGCCAAATGATTAAGGGCCTAAGAAGGTCAATTATGTTACAGAAACTTCCTGCACATTTTGTTTCAAGATTGGAACGAGATGGTACAAGCCCAATTTCTCATGACTTGGCAAAGAGGTTGCTTTGGGATAAGAGGTTCGGGTTTGTTCTCAACACAGGTAATAAGGATGGTTCTCTGTTTATTTCTGATTTGGCCGGGTATGTGCACCTGTTTTGGACACCACATAGGTTGGATAGAGGTTATATATTGCCTAGACAAACTGTTGCGTTATTGAGAAAAATTAGTGGATATATTCGTGATCAAGGGGAACACAATATTTGTTGGGCTTATGTGGTAACAGACCTAATTAGCGGGTCTTTAGTTTTACATGGATGGTTAGAGGAATATCTCTGTACCAGGTATCTATGTCAGAATATAGATCGAGATAAGTTTAGAGAAAACCTAAGATCTACCAAAGATCACGGTTGTTTTGATTGTTAGTTGGAAGAGGGATTTGCTTACGGAATCAAGTATGTATTGGTTGAAGAAATATCAGGAAAAGCTGTGTTTAGTTGCTCAGATATTAGGTTGATTTCAGAGGGTGAACAACGATACCAATTTGGAGGTGTTTTGAAGTATAAGACTCTTGAGGAAGCTCTAATCCGACTCCGAACACATCCGGTTGCTGCTCAACTCTTCGGATTTCAAGGTTGGGACGGAACAAAGATATATAGGGGTCCTCAAAAGGAAGGAGCTAAATTCTTATGTCATCATGGGGTGATAATGATAGATTGTTTGGAAATTGAGGGAGAGATGGTGGCGATTTGTAAGAGCAGTAGTGGGACTGATATGGGTATCGAAAATTACAAGGGTTACATAGCAGTTTCTCTAGAAGTGATGTTTATAACAGCGGGTGTGAAAAGGAGTAAGCTAAATAAAAATAATGTTGCGTGCCATGACAAACCTCAATATTTGCTCTCTGACTTCTATTCAATATATATTGCATATAAACATGAGGTTTGTACTATTCTAACTCTTATCTTTTTCTGTTGTGATTGTGATGTTCTGCATGCTTATGAAGCTCCTCCACAACAACAAGACTCGCTTCTTCACATGCCCAATACTACAAAACCCTTCCCATGCCCCTTTTTGTCCAACAAGCTTGAAACCACTAATGCTCATCTGCTCAAACATCACCATTTCAAAAGCACAAAATCAAATCTGAGTTTGGGAAGCGGTAGACCACAACCATCACAACCACCGTGCCAGTATTTCGCTAGGGGTAGTTGTAAGTTTGGAGACACTTGTAATTACTCTCATCATAATCCCCCTGTTGAACACAACTTAGTTTCCAAGGATGACACATTGTCCTTTCCGGAATCCTCTGCTGATGAAGATGGAGATGATTTCTCGGGAGGCCAAATGATTAAGGGCCTAAGAAGGTCAATTATGTTACAGAAACTTCCTCCACATTTGTTTCAAGATTGGAACGAGATGGTACAAGCCCTATTTCTCATGATGTGGCAAAGAGGTTGCTTGGGGATAAGAGGTTCGGGTTTGTTCTCAACACAGGTATTAAGGATGGTTCTCTGTTTATTTCTGATTTGGCCGGGTATGTGCACCTGTTTTGGACACCACATAGGTTGGATAGAGGTTATATATTGCCTAGACAAAGTGCTGCGTTGTTGAGAAAAATTAGTGGATATATTCGTGATCAAGGGGAACACAATATTTGTTGGGCTTATGTGGTAACAAACCTAATTATCGGGTCTTTAGTCTTACATGGATGGTTAGAGGAATATATGCCTCTCTGTACCAGGTATCTATGTCAGAATATAGATCGAGATAAGTTTAGAGAAAATCTAAGATCTACCAAAGATCACGGTTGTTTTGATTGTCAGTTGGAAGAGGGATTTGCTTACGGAATCAAGTATGGATTAGTTAAAGAAATATCAGGGAAAGCTGTGTTTAGATGCTCAGATATCAGGTTGATTTCAGAGGGTGAACAACAGTACCAATTTAGAGGTGTTTTGAAGTATAAGACTCTTGAGGAAGCTCTAATCCGGCTCCGAACACATCCGGTTGCTGCTCAACTCTTCGGATTTCAAGGTTGGGACGGAACAAAGATATATAGGGGTCCTCAAAAGGAAGGAGCTAAATTCTTAGGTCATCATGGGTGATAAAGATAGATTGTTTGAAAATTGAGGGAGAGATGGTGGCGATTTGTAAGAGCAGTAGTGGGACTGATATGGGTATCGAAAATTACAAGGGTTACATAGCAGTTTCTCTAGAAGTGATGTTTATAACAGCGGGTGTGAAAAGGAGCAAGCTAAATAAAAATAATGTTGTGTGCCATGACAAACCTCAATATTTGCTCTCTGACTTCTATTCAATAAACATGGCATATGAACATGAGGTTTGTAATATTCTAACTCTTAATTTTTTTCTGTTGTGATTGTGATGTTCTGCATGCTTATGAAGCTCCTCCACAACAACAAGACTCGCTTCTTCACATGCCCAATACTACAAAACCTTTCCCATGCCCCTTTTTGTCCAACAAGCTTGAAACCACTGATGCTCATCTGCTCAAACATCACCATTTTAAAAGCACAAAATCAAATCTGAGTTTGGGAAGCGGTAGACCACAACCACCACCACCACCGTGCCGGTAATTCGCTAGGGGTAGTTGTAAGTTTGGAGACACTCGTAATTACTCTCATCATAATCCCCCTGTTGAACACAACTTAGTTTCCGAGGATGACACATTGTCCTTACTGGAATCCTCTGCTGATGAAGATAGAGATGATTTCTCGGGAGGCCAAATGATTAAGGGCCTAAGAAGGTCAATTATGTTACAGAAACTTCCTGCACATTTTGTTTCAAGATTGGAACGAGATGGTACAAGCCCTATTTCTCATGATGTGGCAAAGAGGTTGCTTGGGGATAAGAGGTTCGGGTTTGTTCTCAACACAGGTATTAAGGATGGTTCTCTATTTATTTCTGATTTGTCCAGGTATGTGCACCTGGTTTGGACACCACATAGGTTGGATAGAGGTTATATATTGCCTAGACAAACTGTTGCGTTGTTGAGAAAAATTAGTGGATATATTCGTGATCAAGGGGAACACAATAGTTGTTGGGCTTATGTGGTAACAGACCTAATTAGCGGGTCTTTAGTTTTACATGGATGGTTAGAGGAATATAGGCCTCTCTGTACCAGTTATCTATGTCAGAATATAGATTGAGATAAGTTTAGGGAAAACCTAAGATCTACCAAAGATCACGGTTGTTTTGATTGTCAGTTGGAAGATGGATTTGCTTACGGAATCAAGTATGGATTGGTTGAAGAAATATCAGGGAAAGCTGTATTTAGATGCTCAGATATTAGGTTGATTTCAGAGGGTGAACAACGATACCAATTTAGAGGTGTTTTGAAGTATAAGACTCTTGAGGAAGCTCTAATTCGGCTCCGAACACATCCGGTTGCTGCTCAACTCTTCGGATTTCAAGGTTGGGACGGAACATAGATATATAGGGGTCCTCAAAAGGAAGGAGCTAAATTCTTAGGTCATCATGGGGTGATAATGATAGATTGTTTGGAAATTGAGGGAGAGATGGTGGCGATTTGTAAGAGCAGTAGTGAGACTGATATGGGTATCGAAAATTACAAGGGTTACATAGCAGTTTCTCTAGAAGTGATGTTTATAACAGCGGGTATGAAACGGAGCAAGCTAAATAAAAATAATGTTGCGTGCCATGACAAACCTCAATATTTGCTCTTTGACTTCTATTGAGTAGACATGGCATATAAACATGAGGTTTGTACTATTGTAACTCTTATTTTTTTCTGTTGTGATTGTGATGTTCTGCATGCTTATGATTCATGGTTTTTTTATATGACTACAGATCAATGTTGGCCATTTCTATAAGTATTTCAAACCCTCAAGACGTGGAAAAACCCCAAGTCGAAAACACTCCACTGGTGGAGGGCGTAAGCGTTGTAGTACGGATTCACGTTTCAACTAGAAGAAGAGGACTTCGTTTAGTGTTGTTCTTTTGATGAGATGAATGTGTATCCAAGCTACTCTTTTTTTTTGTATGATTTGTGAAAGGAGTGTCTTATGTAATAAACTAAGGTTCCTTCTCTCAATTTATTTTCATTTTAAAATATTTATTTTTTCATTACCACATATGAGTATATGATTAACAAACATATAATTTCTTCTTTTTTTTGACATTTGATACATATATTTTTTACGCTATACAACTGAGAAATTTCGGATTTCTTGTATTTAAATTTTCAAAACTGGATTAAATCGCTTTTCAAATATGTAAAAGATTTTATATATAGTCAAATAACCAAAACCAAAGGAAAAGAAGTGAAACTAAGATGGTTTTGAATTAAAAATATATATGAGATGTAATTATTATAAATTGACGGATATTTTTCGAATATAAGTAAAGTGAGAGAGACTAAAAAAATAAATAAACATTAAAAAGGGACACATGTCAGCTTGTATAAATTGATAAGGAACCCTACTTTATTATATAAGATTGTTTTATGACCCGCTATTAGGAAAAGAATTGCAATAGCTAAATGATGATGTGCTTTCCTTTTTCTTTTAATCCACACGTAATCGTCCGCTAACGCAAACGCTAGAGAAAAATAGTTTTTAGTTTTGAAGGAATTTTAACGGAATAAAACGATAAAGCGCGATTGGTATGTGAAACTCTAACAACCGCTACCATCCGCAAATGTTGTGTTTGCGGGGGTGATAGCGGATGAACCAATTATTACCTAAGTTGCCAAGTTAATCGATGGACTTTAGAGAAGGCCCGAACAAGTAATTATGTTAAATCGAAGCCCAAAAACAAGACTGATTCACTTTGTCATCCCGAACCCAGTTCGCCTAAACCCTAGTAGCCACTGACTACCTTCCTTTAGTGTTTTGCCTTACGATTAGCCTGGCTCCGCTCAGTCTGCTTCGCACGAAATGGCTTCTCCGCTGGAGTCTCTTCTCTCCATTTCTGGGTCGGTCTCTACAGGCTCCACTTTAGACAGGGTCCGGATCTTCGCCCATGAAATCCCGGAGATCCTCCAGAATTCCGGTGAGCATTCCTGGGGGAGCTTTGCTGATTAATTAGCAAGTTGATCTTGTTTATAATTCCATTGTTCACCTATTCAATGGTCGTTTTTCCATTTGCGATTATCTATTTAACAGCTTGAGGCTTGTATTTGTCTTATTGCAGCGTTCCTTGTGAACTGATTTTAGGCCTAGAAAGTAATAAATCGCAGCTATTTGAATCATTTTTACATTGAACTGGATTTGTTCTGAGAGAACGTCTTAGCAGATGGACCATTTCATGAGATTTGTACATATCATATTTTGTGATTAATGTATATGACAATGTTTCGGGTAAACATGTTAGTATAGACTGGAATTTATAAATTCAGCAAAGATCTCCGTCTACACTTAAAAAATATCACTTTCGGTTTGATTTTCCTTTTCTAATATCTTTTTCTTTTTGTTTGCAGATATGACTTCTGATGTAGCGACTGTTCTGGTTGACACAATATTCCAAACGTTAGCTATATACGATGACCGTGGCTCACGGAGAGCTGTGGATGATCTGATCGTAAAAGGATTGGAAAATGTTACTTTTATGAAAAATTTTGCGGCCACACTTGTACAAGTTATGGAAAAGCAGTTGAAGTTTTGTTTTGATACTGTCTGTTACAGACTACTAACTTGGTCATGTCTTCTTCTGGGAAAAAGTCAATTTGCTACAGTTTCAAAGAATGCATTTGTTAGAGTAGCATCAACACAGGCTTCATTAGTACATATCATTATGGAGAGCTCTTTCCGCATGCGTAGAGCTTGTAGAAGAGTTATCTTCCATTTGTTCTCCCAGGTCTGGCTTGATGCTCTTCATTGTTAAAATAATCATTTGTACAAAAAATTTTCATTACGATTGTTTTGCTTATTGTTTTGTAGTCACAAGTTATCTTCAATTTATATATTGATGAAGTTAGAGATCGCCGGATTCCCTATAAGGACACCCCTGAGTTATTAGGACTACTTCTTGAGTTCTCTTGTTCGTCTCCTGCTCTATTTGAACAGTCCAAGGTAAGACGATCGATAATTCATCTTTTTTTTTTTTGCTAAGCTTCTCAAACGA
Source organism: Odontarrhena argentea (assembly GCA_900406245.1). Taxonomy (NCBI): domain Eukaryota; kingdom Viridiplantae; phylum Streptophyta; class Magnoliopsida; order Brassicales; family Brassicaceae; genus Odontarrhena; species Odontarrhena argentea. The sequence goes on along the minus strand of OVAF01000418.1, from coordinate 31,523 downwards.
TTTGCAGACATTGTTTTTTCTCAGTTTTTTTCTAACAATAATTACCAATCTGTTTGTCTCTTGTTTACAGGCCATATTTCTAGATATCTATGTTAAAGATGTGCTTAATTCCAGAGAAAAGCAGAAACGAAATTTTAGTAAATGTTTTCGACCACTTCTTCTGCGCTTGTCACATGAGGATTTTCATACAGTCATTCTTCCAACAGCAGTTAAAATGTTGAAACGCAATCCAGAAATTGTTCTGGAATCTGTGGGATATGTATTAGATAATGTAAACATTGATTTAAGTAAGCATGCCCTGGATCTGCTACCAGTTATTTTACCACAAGCTCGGCATATGGATGAAGACAGGCGTGTTGAAGCTTTGTCAATGGTTAGGTGCTTAAGTGAAAAATCAAGTAACCCTGATACTATCGAAGCAATGTTTGCGTCAGTTAAAGCTGTAATTGGAGGTTTGTCTTTACTCATATTTTTGTTAACATCATTCTTCCAGGTTATTCGACTATTTCCTTATTTGGATTTATCTACGAGTCTGGTTACGTCTCTATTTAAAGACGGCGAATAGGCAGGGTGGTGGTTGGTTATTATCCTTAGTGATATTAGATGATGAACTGCGGCTTTTGTTTCAGGTTCCGAAGGCAGACTTCAGTCTCCACATCAAAGAATTGGAATGGTGAATGCAGTGCAACAATTGGCAAGTTCTCCGGAAGGAAAATATATTGGTTCTTTGTCAAGAACAATATGCAGCTTTCTCATAGCTTGCTACAAGGATGAAGGTAAAATATTAGTTTTTGTTCATATCTTTTTGTGTGAACCAGAAGGCAACGCTATGGTTGGAAGATATCATCGTTGTGTTCATTTCTGTCTCTTCCACATTTTGTTATATATTCCCTGTTTCATTCATCATCCTTGTCACTTTTAACTCTCTCTGTTGCTGTCTGCGTTCTGATTACTGTTTTATGATATAGGAAATGAAGATGTAAAGCTTTCAGTTCTGCCTGCCTTAACTTCCTGGGCGTCACGCTCTTCTGATGCTATCCAAGCAAACGTAGTTTCTTTCCTTGCTGCCGGTCTGAAGGAGAAAGAAGTTCTAAGGAGGGGGCATCTCCGCTGTATACGGATCTTATGCCAAAATCCTGACACCATATCACAGGTCTCCTTGCAAGCATCTCGACTTTTTTTTTTTTTTAAATCTTAACGCTCTCAATAAATTAGTGCGCTACTGAATATACACTACAGATATTAGGTCTCCTTGCAAGCATCTCTACTTGTTTTTTTACATCTTAACGCTCTCAATAAATAAGTACGCTACTGAATATACACTACAGATATCAGACTTGCTATCCCCTTTAGTTCAACTTGTAAAGACGGGATTCACAAAGGCAGTACAACGTCTGGATGGGATATATGCTTTGTTGATCGTTTCCAAGATTGCTGCCTGTGACATCAAAGCAGGTTTAAACCTGCAACTTACATATCACATTCCCATTTTCAGTAATTTCCCAAGGTCCTGCAATACTTTATCCTAATTGTGTTTTTCTTCTTTTTGAACTGTAAGAGGATACTATGGTGAAGGAGAATTTATGGACTTTAATATCCCAAAATGATCCTTCACTTGTGCAAATGACTTTGGTAATATTTCATAGATTTCTTTTGGCATTTATTTTGGGATCTGCTTATGCCATGAAATGGTACTTAGTTTTTTCTTTGCTGCTCTTTTCTATCTTTTGCTTCTATGTTACAACTGAAAGGCCTCAAAACTATCAAGTGATGACTGTGTAGTATGTGTCGACCTACTTGAGGTGCTCCTCGTGGAACACTCTTCCAGGTAAACCTCCTACTTAATGCGTGAGACTCGCTGTTTCACTATTTTTTGATGTCCTAACTATCTCTCCTGTTTGATTCAGGGTTTTGGAAGCATTTTCTGTGAAACCACTATCACAGGTAACCTAAGCGAGTTCATGTCGCCCAACTTGTTTCTCCCTGTTCTGGATCGATGTTTCATATATTTTTTTAATCTGCAGTTGCTTCTCTTTCTACTTTGCCATCCAAGCTGGAATGTTCGTAAACAAGCTTACAGTTCTATTAAGAGGATCATTCTCGCAACTTCACAGCTTGCCACTAGCCTTTTAGATGAGTTCTCGGATTTCCTTTCCCTAACTGGGAACAAAATCGTATCTTCAAGAACCAGGTACATATTATATTTTTATTGGTTTTTAATTAACTTTTCTGCCCCACCCAATTACTAGGTAGACTGCTGTCTGTTCTGTGTTTAAGTGGCTCTGATGTTATCTTCTTTTGTATTTCTGGTCTTGGCGTGCAATATAATTGGGTTGAGTCATTTTACGCTAAAGGTTTAGACCAATAGTGACTATATATTCTAACAACTAACATGGCTCCTCTGTAGTGACACAGATAATTCCGTGGATAATCAGGGTCCTTTCTTCCCTTCTGTAGAGGTCTTAGTGAAGGGTTTAATTGTCATTTCCTCGGCAGCTGTTGCTGTACCTCCAAGCTTATGGATTGATCGTGCCATATTTTGCTCACATCACCCATCCTTAGTTGGTACTGGAAAAAGAGAATCTGTGTGGAAGGTAATCTTGACATTACTCATCCTGCATGTTTAATTCGACTTATGGTTTTTTCTTTGCACTTTAGTTGTTAATTCACCTTTTGGTATAACACAGAGATTGCAGAAGTGCCTCAAAACTTGTCATTTTGATGTTGCTACCTTTTTGTCTACTAGTGGAGAAAGTGTTTGCAAGGTAATCCCATGTCTGTCAGCGACTTTATGTTATCAAAACCTGGTTTATATTGTTGCTTGGCATTGTTAATCAACTATTGATTTGAACGAATCTTTCAGAGTCTGCTTGGACCAATGGGTTTAATGAGTCCTAAAACTCCTTGCCAACAAGCGGCAGTATATTCCTTGTCTACATTGATGTCACTGGCACCAGAAGATACATTTAGAGTATTCAAATTGGTACTTCATTTAAAAGGACGATTGTTTACTAATCAGTGAGGTTGTACCGTTTGATTTGTTTGCTGATGTCTTATGCTTTTACCCCTAGCATTTGCACGGACTTCCGGATCGACACTCTCATGATATGCTTTCAGTGACTGACATAAAGGTAAACTCATTTTCCTGTATGTCTTTCTACAGTGCATTGCTTTTCCTTTATCTCGCCGTAGACACCTGCTGAGCGCTAACATCCAACAGTAACATTTCATATTAAATGCAGCGGGTTTTATTTACTTTTGAACTGCAAAGTTTGAGTTGTTTTTCAATTTTTTTTTTTTTTTTTTCCAGATTTTCCATCCAACAGTAACATTTCATATAGATTGCAGTGGTTTTTGTTTACTTTTCAGCTGCAAGGCTTGAGTAGTTTTTCCATTTTTTATGTTTTTACTCAGATCTTCCATACCCCTGAGGGGATGCTGTTAAGTGAGCAAGGTGTTTATGTTGCTGGGACGGTTGGTGCCAAGCACACAAAGCAGGAGCCGGTAACTACATGTGTTTATTCTATGTTTTCTGTTTTATACTTGGTACATGATTCCACATTTAGAATATTAGAGGTCCATCTCCGTTTTGTTGCTTGTTATAGAGTTCTAATCATTCTCTAAAGAAAGGATTGGCTAGTAGAGAAGCAGCAAATTTAGGGAGAAGGGACTCTACAAAGTTGACAAAGAAAGCTGGTACGCTTTTATCCATTATATAATTTTAGAATGATGCCCCCAGTGTATGTATTCATCAGCGCATTAGTAATTGCAGACAAAGGAAAAACGGCAAAAGAAGAGGCACGCGAACTGATGCTCAAAGAGGAGGCGGCAACACGAGAAAAAGTTCACAGGATACAAAAAAACCTTTCGCTGGTGCTTCATACTCTTGGGGAGATGTGTCTTGCTAATCCTGTGTTTTGTCACAGTCAGTTACCTTCTTTGGTATGTAAAAGGTTTGATGTGTAATTCTGCAAGTTGTTTACATATCCATATGCTATCAAGTGAAAATATACACCACTGCCACTGCTACTCTTGTTTTTGTCCATATTTGTTACTCATTTTAGCATACCAGGCTCCTAAAACTCTAATATTAAGCTCTTACAGTTTGTATCTCTTTTACCAGGCTAGTTATTTAGATCCATTGCTGCGATCACCTATCGTGAGTGCTGCAGCCTTTGAAAACTTGGTGAAACTTGCAAGGTGTATAGTTCAGCCACTGTGTAATTGGGCTTTGGAAATTTCAACTGCCCTGCGCCTGATTGCTATTGACGAAGTTGATGCTTCATCTGCTTTTCGGCCGTCAGTTGACAAGGCTGGAAAAACGCATGAGGGTCTTTTTGAGCGGATTGTAAACGGGTTTTCTGTATCTTGTAAATCGGGACCACTTCCTGTAGATACCTTCACTTTCATTTTCCCGGTGTGTGTCGTACAGTTTTTGTTGAGATTATTTGCACTTGTAGCAACTCTCACTGAATGAGCTGTGATTTTCTCTTCTCAGATACTGGAGAGAATTTTACTGTCATCAAAGCGGACAGAACTTCACGATGATGTGCTTCGTATTCTGTTCATGCATCTAGATCCAATGCTGCCACTTCCACGACTCCGGATGATATCAGTTTAGTGACTTGTACCCTGACTGATTTCACTTTTATAGCAATTCTTGAATTTGTTTTTTATTGAACACCGGAACTATTTTTGTCAGGTTCTTTATCATGTGCTAGGTGTTGTTCCTGCATATCAAGCATCGATTGGACCTTCCCTAAACGAATTGTGTCTTGGATTGAAAGCAGATGATGTCGCAAATGTATTTATTTTTCCTATGTATTGCGTGCAAAATTTCGTGCTAGAGAGTTAAATTCCATCGTATGTTTACAGGCACTCTATGGAGTATATTCAAAAGATATTCATGTCAGAATGGCTTGCTTAAACGCAGTAAAGTGCATTCCAGCTGTTTCCAAAGGCTCCCTACCTCAGAATAGTGATATAGCAACAAACATTTGGATAGCTCTACATGACCCTGAAAAGGTTAGTCTTCATGCTTTAATGCAAAATCTTGTTTAGTTTGCTGTTTGGAATTTCTAGCTAGGAACTTTTGTATGGTACATGATGTTGGTTATATAAATGTTTACTTTGTCTTTAATATGAAATTGGTGTACTTGGCTGGAGCTAGCTAAGTTCTTGTCATCTATTGTTTCTGTTTTTGCTCTATCTGATGCTTTGTGGACTTAAATGCTTGCAGTCAGTGGCTGAAGCAGCAGATGATCTATGGGCCCGTTATGGTTATGATTTGGGGACTGATTATTCAGGGATCTTCAAAGCACTTTCTCATATAAATCTCAACGTCCGTTTAGCTGCAGCAGAGGCATTGGCTGCTGCTTTGCATGAATGTCCGACATCAATCCAGGTCACTGCAGTTCTTTAATCATTACGTCATGTCATAAATTAGTATGGTTTCTAAACAGTAATTAGTTTTGCAGCTGTCTCTTTCAACTTTATTTTCGTTGTATGTTCGTGATGCTACGTCTGGTGAAGATGTCATTGATGCTGGTTGGATAGGCCGGCAAGGAATTGCCTTGGCTCTGCAATCTGCTGCCGATGTGTTGACAACAAAAGATCTTCCTGCTGTTATGACCTTTTTGATATCCCGGGCTCTGGTATTTTTTCTCACCCTCTCAGATGAATGATTCTTAGCCATGCATCGCTTATGTTGTATTCAGAGACTATAGCTTGAAGCTTTTGCTGCTATTAAGAAAAATGAATCGATTGTTTTTTCCTTGTGCAGGCTGATCCCAACACAGATGTTCGTGGAAGGATGATCAATGCTGGTATCATGATTATTGATAAGCATGGCAAAGAAAACGTTTCTTTGTTGTTCCCCATCTTTGAGAACTATTTAAATAAAGAGGTTTGTTATACAAGCAACGGAAAACATATTCAATACATTGTTTCATGATTATTAGGATTTGCTTCTGAGCTTCATCACTTCTCTTATCACACAGGCATCAGATGAAGAGGAATATGACCTGGTTCGTGAGGGTGTTGTTATATTCACTGGAGCACTAGCAAAGCATTTAGCAAGAGTATTAACTCTAGCATTAAGTTAAATTTTTTTTTTTTCTCATCATGCACATTGTTTTTACTCTTATCTTATATATTTTAACTAATGATGCCAGGATGATCCTAAAGTTCATACTGTCGTGGAAATGCTGTTGGAGGTGTTGAATACACCATCAGAATCTGTTCAACGTGCGGTTTCAACATGTCTTTCTCCACTTGTGCTATCAAAGCAAGTATGTTTCCTACCAATTTTGAGATCTTACTGAAACAATTTTCTGCAACTACTTTTGTTCCTAGGGATTTTGGCTTGGTGAAAAGCAGTTGGCTTGACGAATTTGTACAACGTAAAATCATTTATCTCGATTCTTTTTGTTTGTTAGGAGGAGGCCCCTGCCCTTTTTTCGAGGCTCTTTGATAAGCTCATGAAGAGTGATAAATATGGTGAACGAAGAGGAGCAGCTTTTGGTCTTGCGGGAGTTGTTATGGGCTTTGGAATTTCTAGCTTAAAGAAATATGGTCTTGTAGCCACTTTGCAAGAAGCTCTTATTGACAGGTATTTCCCCTGCATCTTTTTGAAATTCATATATATATGACACTTAAAACTTATCGTAGCCTTTGGGGGTTCATGTTGGCCATGATAGTGTTCACTTTTTTTTTTTTTTTTTTGGGTTTGGANTTTTTCCTTTTTTTTTTTTTTTTTTGAGTTTGGATATCGAAATTTTCGTTGAATGAAGTTTTTTCTATTTTAGTGAGATCATGCAGCTGCTCACTCTAGTCCAATTTGATGAGTTAGCTTCACTGGTTATTGCCTTCAGTAATACATTGTAGACTTTGATGAGTTAGCTTCACTGGTTATTGCCTTCAGTAATACATTGTAGACAAAATCAATTTGTGCTGACATCAGTAATACACTGTAGACGCAATCCATTTGTGTTAACATGAAATGTGCATTTGTAGTGGGTTTAATTAATTGCAGATTTATATCATTGGTACTACATTTTTGTTTCACATGTGGTGATAATATCTAAACCTTTCTGCACTTACGTCAAGTTGTTTGTGTTTGGCTGCAGAAATTCTGCAAAACGCCGTGAAGGAGCCCTACTTGCATTTGAATGCCTGTGCGAGAAGCTTGGAAAATTATTTGAACCGTAAGTGAAATTTCAAGGATCGATATGCCAAAAGCTAATGCAGCAACTTTCTAATAATCTCGCATGTCTTTCTTTTGGATTAGGTATGTTATCAGGATGCTACCCTTACTGCTGGTGTCGTTTTCGGACCAAGTAGGAGCAGTTCGTGAAGCAGCAGAATGTGCTGCTCGAGCTATGATGTCTCATCTATCCGCATATGGTGTGAAACTTGTCCTTCCTTCTCTACTCAAGGTGATAGTTATTATTATTGTGATAATTTTTTGGTTTAGTGTTCTGTAACCAAGGTTTTGTGCTTTGCCATGTGCTCTAGTCATGATCATCTTTTTTATTGGGTTAACTAAGGGATAATACTTTTTTTTTTTTTTTCATTTTATATGCTTTTTGCCGGAGTAGAATAGCTGGAAAATTTACTGATGCTCTACTATTAAGTTTTTATTATCGCTCCTTTGTCTTCTTGTTCTACCCTGACTGCTGCGCCCTAGAATGAAAGTTCAGTTACTACGCTTGGTATTCCTGGTTGCATTTAGTTTTTGTTCTTACATGGCGGGTAATTTATTGTTTATTTCGCGTTCTCGCATAGGGCCTCGAAGATAAAGCATGGAGAACAAAGCAAAGCAGTGTACAGCTCCTTGGTGCTATGGCATTTTGTGCTCCTCAGCAACTGTCTCAATGCCTTCCTATGGTTGTGCCCAAACTTACAGAGGTGTGTGCTTGTAGATTGCAGATACTATAAGCATGGGAGAGATTTTGCTTCCGTTTATTAGTTGAAGTGTTCCTTCCGTTCATTATTTTATATTATTTGATTCCATGACTTCAAATTATCCAGGTTTTGACGGATACACATCCAAAAGTTCAGTCAGCTGGGCAGTTGGCTCTTCAGCAGGTTGGAGTCATATGACATAATATATTCCATATTTTGTGAATTTACTGACTAGAGCTTCCTCTAACCATTACTTTTTAGGTTGGAAGCGTCATAAAGAACCCAGAAATATCCTCTCTTGTCCCCACCCTTCTACTGGCCTTATCAGATCCCAATGAATACACACGCCATTCTCTTGACATCCTTCTTCAAGTAAGATTTTGTATTTACTGGCCTTCTGATTATAGTTCTCTTCCTTTTTAATCTAAATCCTTCTTCCCTTATTACAGACAACATTCGTAAATTCCGTTGATGCCCCTTCACTTGCATTATTGGTACCTATAGTACATAGAGGATTGAGAGAACGGAGTTCTGAAACAAAAAAAAAAGCTTCTCAAATTGTTGGTAATATGTGCTCCTTGGTGACAGAGCCAAAAGATATGATTCCTTACATTGGATTGCTGCTTCCTGAGGTTAAAAAGGTAATCTGTCGATCCTACCAATATAATTGGTTATATCATGCATAAGATGTTTATTTAGTTGAACACTCGAGTTGTCAGGTTCTTGTGGATCCTATTCCGGAGGTGCGTTCTGTGGCAGCAAGGGCTGTCGGCTCACTTATCAGAGGAATGGGGGAGGAGAATTTCCCAGATCTTGTTCCATGGCTGTTTGAAACTCTAAAATCTGATACAAGCAATGTTGAAAGGTCTGGAGCTGCTCAGGGATTAAGTGAGGTATGTAAAATAAGAAGAGTTTTGTGTGGCCTTGCTTCTTTTAGTCAAAACACTTTCTTTACTGTGGTGGGGATCCACTAAATTATAGGTTAGCTTTAACACAATGGTCTTAAGCTTGGTAACTTAACCCGATGCATCCTTGTAGGAGTATTAGAATTTTATTATTATAGTTAAGTGATCAATTCTCGGAACCTACTTTAAACAAAATTAGACACCTGTCTGTATATACTTTTGTCGCTAGTATGGTACCATCTTGTAATGTTTCGATCTAATACATTTGAAGAAACTGCTATGTTGTGTGACATTTTTAGAAATACGGTAAGCTGCAATACCATTAACCAACAAACTGTACCGGCTTTTGTTAACTCTCTCCTTATTTTTCTTTGTAGGTTTTAGCAGCTCTTGGGACAGAGTACTTCGAGAATGCACTTCCTGATCTCATTAGTCATTGTTCTCATCAAAAAGCATCTGTGCGGGATGGATACCTTACGCTTTTCAAGGTAAAATCATTCACTCTTCAATGTTACACAAACTTCACTTTTGTACTATTTTTCTAAAAGCTTCTAGTTTTTAATTGCAGTTTTTACCAAGATCCTTGGGTGCTCAATTCCAGAACTACTTGCAGCTTGTGCTACCAGCCATTTTGGATGGTGATCCTATCACTATGTTGACAAAGTTTCAACTTATAAACTAGCTTTTAACTTATTGACTAAATTGATGACTAATACTGTAGGTCTTGCCGATGAGAATGAATCTGTTCGTGATGCAGCCCTGGGGGCTGGCCATGTGCTGGTTGAGCACCATGCAACAACGTGCGGTTTTACACTACATCTGTTTAGCTTTGATTTTTACTTGTTTGCATGGTTAATTATTATTTATTGCTGACTTACCATGATCCTTTTGAATCACTTGTAGTTTAAAAATTGAGTAGCATTTGATGGATTAAATTGAAATATTCACTAAGAATTGAATGTCGATATATAAGATCTCAGATCTTGTATCAGGAGATTGGATCTTATAATTAAAAATAGCATCATGGTTTTACAGGTCTCTGCCTCTTCTTCTTCCAGCTGTGGAGGATGGTATTTTCAATGACAATTGGCGAATCCGTCAAAGTTCGGTCGAACTGCTGGGGGATCTATTGTTCAAGGTTAAAAGATTTTTTTTTTTTAATGTTTGCTTGTTCTTGTATCCTATACCTTGAAAAACCTGTAGCTCAGTATTTACTTGATAACTAATGTTGTAATCCATTAGATTAATTTGGATTTTGCAATGCTTTGGTTTTAGAGTCTTTTATTTAATAAACAGTTTCTAAGAAAATAAAATAATGTACTAATTTGAAAAGGAGCAAATAGATGCTAGACTTGCCTTAATATCTCTTGCTTTTGTACTAGGTTGCTGGCACATCTGGTAAAGCTCTACTTGAGGGTGGAAGTGATGATGAAGGTGCAAGTACTGAAGCGCAGGGTCGTGCTATTATTGATATTTTAGGAATGGATAAGCGTAATGAAGTTCTTGCTGCATTATACATGGTCCGGACTGATGTCAGTTTGTCTGTTCGTCAGGTAATGTTGCTAATGCTTTATCTACGTCATTTGAGTGTACTTGAATTTTGAGATGGTGATAAATATATGTTCTTTCCAGGCGGCTCTACATGTCTGGAAAACAATTGTAGCAAATACACCAAAAACACTCAAGGAAATAATGCCCATTTTGATGAGTACCTTAATTTCTTCGTTGGCATCACCGTCGTCTGAGAGGCGGCAGGTTTAGATCCTTCTTTTGTTTTGCGTCTTTCCTTAAATACTTGACCTGGAGTTGTTTAAGTCTTTTATGTTGTGTAGGTCGCAGGAAGATCCCTTGGAGAGCTTGTCAGGAAGCTTGGTGAAAGGGTGCTTCCTCTTATCATTCCAATCTTATCTAAAGGACTGAAAGATCCAGATGTTGACAAAAGACAAGTAAGCTTTTTTTAATCTGTCTTTTCAAGAAACTTGTCATCATTGACTATAATTATTTTGCTTCTATAAGGAGTTATTTTGGTAGGTTTTAATTGAAAAAAAAAAACTAATTTGGTAAAATTTGTTGTTGCAATGTGCTTATCATTCAGTAAAGTTTTCAGTGGTATTATGACTGAGTAGAGCTGACACTGTTTCTGTGTACTAGTCATTGTGACATGTATTTGTTATATATCTTAAATGGGCTAGGTTTTAGTGCATGATTTTTGGTAATGAATTTGAGCCTTGCTGCATGGTTTATATGTCTGTTGATACTTAAAAGTTTCATATCGATCAGTTGATGCTAAAATCTGATATGCAGACTTATCAGGCAACTGTTACTCATATTCTAACACTTCGGCTTAATTTTATAATTCATGATTGACAGGGTGTATGCATCGGCCTGAATGAAGTGATGGCAAGTGCTGGGAGGAGCCAATTGCTGACATTCATGGACCAGCTTATTCCCACCATTCGAACGGCACTCTGTGATAGGTTCGCTTTACTCCTCATGTATCAGCTTCTAGTTCAGATATTGAAAGAATTGTTTTTATTGAAAGAATTATATATTCTAAATTTACAACGTTCTTCTACAGTGCGCTTGAGGTTCGTGAATCGGCTGGACTAGCTTTCAGCACTCTATACAAGGTACCTGTTCTGACTTGTGTTGTTTATCACCGATTATTCTACCACGCTCTAAATTGATCATTCGTCTCCTTTTGTAATTTAGAGCGCTGGACTGCAAGCGATGGATGAGATTATCCCAACTCTTCTGGAAGCATTAGAGGATGATGAAATGTCTGCTACTGCCCTTGATGGGCTTAAACAGATTATAAGGTTTTCTTCTATTGTTTCCTCAGGCTTTTCTCGCCCCCTCCCCCCCTCCCAATTCATAGTTTTCTGGTTCGTTGACTTTACTTTTGGAATTTCAGTGTTAGAACAGCTGCTGTTCTTCCTCATATCTTGCCCAAACTTGTCCACTTACCTCTCTCGTAAGTGTTCCTGTTGTATCGTCTTGTAAATACACATCCTCAGCCATGCTGAATCACTTTTGGTTCTCAAACGTTTTTAAACTCCTGTTTATAGTGCCTTAAATGCACATGCTTTGGGAGCCTTAGCTGAAGTTGCTGGTGCTGGTTTTAACAATCATCTTGGGACCATACTTCCTGCTTTACTCTCTGCAATGGGAGATGAAAACAAGGTTAAATCAGATTGTCTTCACCCAAATCTGTATGAAAGCTATTGTTAATTTGTTGTCTGAGCTTAAGTTTCTCTTTTTGTTGCAGGAAGTCCAAGAATTGGCACAAGAGGCAGCAGAGAGGGTGGTTCTTGTTATTGATGACGAAGGAGTTGATACTCTATTATCAGAACTTCTTAAAGGAGTGTCTGATAGTCAGGTTTGTTTGTAGCCTTTTCTCTACTAAAGTATTTTCTTCTAACATGTAAGTAAATAAGTTTCTAAATTTTTTGTTTTCAGGCTTCAGTAAGAAGAAGCTCTTCCTATCTTATTGGTTACTTCTTCAAGAGTAGCAAGCTTTACTTGATTGATGAAGCTCCAAACATGATATCTACGTTGATTGTTATGCTCAGTGACTCTGATCCAGTTACTGTAGCGGTAGGCTACTTGACAGAATTAAGATAGTTGAAGTGCCAATATCTTGTCTAATGTATTCTTTGTTATATAGGTATCCTGGGAAGCTTTGGCTAGGGTTATTGGTTCAGTTCCAAAAGAAGTACTTCCTTCATACATAAAACTTGTACGTGATGCTGTATCTACGGCTAGGGACAAAGAGCGGAGGAAGCGGAAGGTGACCATTGTGCTATGTTTCAATATAAGAGATTGATGAGATATCATATCATCAATGAAACATTAAAGTAATATCTGTTGAGTATACTCTGTTATTTGTATTGCAGGGAGGATATGTTGTAATCCCTGGATTATGTCTCCCTAAATCTCTTAAGCCATTACTTCCAGTATTTCTACAGGTATTGTTTATTCCTTGCCATTATAGCGCCTAAGGCCACCTTAAATCTGGTGATTGTAACGTGTATAATCAGTACCTTCTGGGTGGCTTGAGCTTATCATGCATTTAACATTTTTTATTACCAAAGGCAACATGAAATTCAGTTTGAGATTCCAAAAAGTACCCTTTATTGCGTGCACATACAAGGGCGTTTAAGCACTCTTTACTTTTTTTGTCATATCGACGTTGTATTATCCTTCTTTTATGTTTTGCAGGGGCTAGTTAGTGGATCAGCCGAATTAAGGGAGCAAGCTGCACTTGGTCTGGGTGAGCTTATTGAAGTTACTAGCGAGCAAGCGCTGAAGGAGTTCGTCATACCAATAACAGGGTATGCAGTGTTTGATTCTCCATTCCTTGTATACTTAATCTGCTACGAATCCATTTGTAGTATTTCCGTAGTTTGCTTGGGTGGTGCAGTTTATTTACATATATTGATGTTTTTAGTTGCATATCTATGATTCTGCATGATGTATGAAAATCTTTGACTGAAGAATATCATTAATTGTATAGGTATCTTGCCTGCTGAGCTGAGAATTTATTCTTACAGATACTTAATCTGTAGTGTATGAAGTGTGTGAATCTTCAATACTTAATCTGCTACGATTTTGTTTGTAGCATTTTCTTAGTTTGCTTTTGTATTACTGATTTTTTTTTTACATATTTGATGGTTGAAGTTGCATATCCACATCTATATTTGTGCATGATGTTAAAAAGCCCGACTGATAAAGACCATTAATCATATAGGGACCATTGTCTGCTGAGCTGAGTATTTTTCTTTTCTTTCAGGCCTCTTATTCGAATCATAGGAGATCGGTTTCCATGGCAGGTCAAAAGCGCTATCTTAGCTACATTAATCGTCCTAATACAACGGGGTGGGATGGCACTCAAGCCTTTTCTTCCTCAACTTCAAACAACATTTGTCAAGTGTCTACAAGACTCTACAAGGTTAATCCTTGATGTCTCAACTTGAGTACAATGGAAATTTATAAATGTCTAGTGAAAGGCAAGGACTACCTCATGTACTTTGATCTAACACTTTTACATGTGCAGGACCATCCGTTCGAGTGCTGCGCTTGCTTTGGGAAAGCTTAGTGCATTAAGCACAAGGATTGACCCATTAGTTGGTGACTTGATGACAAGTTTCCAGGTACTTGTTGCATCTTACTTTTGTTTTAGCAAGAAATGCGTATTTTCTTAATGTCTGTCTAGTTAGTTAAAAATGAAATCTGTTATGTTATCAGGCTGCAGATTCTGGGGTACGTGAGGCCATCCTATCTGCTATGAGAGGCGTTATAAAGCATGCTGGGAAGAGCATTGGGCCTGATGTTAGATTACGCGTTTTTTATCTCCTAAAAGATCTTATGCACCATGATGATGACCAAGTTCGAATTTCTGCCACAAGCATGCTGGGTGTTTTGTCACAGGTAGGGTTACATTCATAGGGAGCTTTTTCTTATTAATTCCATGGTTCACGCCACAGACTCAGTTCTCTATTAAGACACTTCTCATGTGATACTGCCTTATGTGTTTTGTTGAAAGTATTTGGGATATCTTTGCCTTCGGATGAAAGCTTAAGCTTCTAATGTTCCCATTTTTGCAGTACTTGGAATCTGCACAAATTAGTGTTCTGCTTCAAGAAGTGAGAGATTTATCTGCTTCACAAAATTGGTGTGCTAGGCATGGCTCAGTTCTCTGTATTGAATCCTTGTTGAAGCACAACCCTTTAACCATTGTGACATCTTCATTCTTTTCGTCTATGCTAAATTCTCTTAAGAGCTCTTTGAAGGATGGGAAGGTATACTTTCTGAGAATTAGGTTTCCCGGTTTGGTATATATTCCTTGTTTTTCTGACATCTTCTTTTAAATAGTATCCATTACGTGAAACCTCAACAAAGGCCTTAGGAAGGCTTTTGTTACATCAACTTGCAATGGATCCTTCCAACACAAGACTGGTCATCGATATCCTTTCATCGATAGTCTCAGCTTTGCATGATGACTCGAGTGAGGTCCGAAGAAGAGCACTCTCTTCACTTAAAGCTTTTGCAAAAGTAAGTGTAAAATTCCAGTAATTGGTTCGGTTCGATTTATTGGTTAGTGATATGTGCAATAGTAATGTGAGACATTTTGTACAGGATAATCCGACTGCGGCCATGGCAAATATCAGTGTTATTGGGCCTCCTCTTGCTGAATGTTTAAAGGATGGGAGCACACCAGTGAGACTTGCTGCAGAAAGATGTGCTTTGCACGTATTTCAATTAATGAAAGGTATTTGAATCTGCAGATACAAAATATAGTTTATGTCCACAATATGTTGGCAAATATTTTGGTGTGTTTGAAAGGTATATTATACTAGTTTTCTTTTACTGCTCCCTCCAGGCGCAGAAAATGTTCAAGCCGCTCAAAAATATATTACAGGATTGGATGCCCGACGGTTATCCAAGTTACCAGAGCAAAGGTATTGAATATTTCTTTGCATATGAAAATTATTTGACTTGCTAGATCTTTCAATCTAAACTTGGAAAGTCTATTTCCTAGTCCCCAGAGATAATGGTTAAATAAGGTTAGAATAGCGTTGTATCTGTATTTTGGCCATAAACGAATTCAAAATAGTCTAAATGGTAGTAGGGAAAACGTTTTTGACACAAACTAATGTGAAGTTTGTTACACATGCAGTGATAACAGCGATGATAGTGCCGATGATAATGGAAGTGGGTAGTGGAGAGGATTATCTGTGTTGAGTCCTGTTTTGTTGGAGGGGCTCATTGGCTTTCATGCAAAAGCATTATCCCTGAGTAGCGGATTATACCCTATCCCTTTTCCTTGGCATGAGAGATAGATACAGGGATTGATACATAGATGTAACTGATTTTGGATTATCAGAATTCTCTGTTGGCCGGTATTGTGAAATTGTAATGTCAGAAGAGTGCTTATAGTTGAACCTCGGTATTATGAACTGGAAAACAGTTCTCAGACGTCTTGGCCCTTTTCCCTTTTTTTTCTCTACGTCTTTCAATTTTACTAGATGCGTACCGGCGCATACCGCAGGTTTATTCATCAAATAAATTTAGATATTTTGAGGTTTTAAAATGGAGTTTAGTTATGTCAACCGACCCAACCCAAAATTTGAGAGCCACATACACAAAATTTGAGAGCCATACACGAAACTTTCCACAGTTAATAGTTTGAAGTATTTTAATTTCGTGATAGTAAAATTAATGAAATCACACAAACGATATTTGAAAATTGGACTTTACAAAATAATTATTTATTACATTTAAGATTTTGAGACATTTTGTTTTCATGATCTTAGAACTGGAGATGAGAAAAAGAAATTAGAGGATTATAAGTATTTTGCGATATATATATAAAATTGAACAATATCATAACCATACATGCCTTAAAGTCGTCGTTTTTTTTGCTGATAACGAATTTTAGATATCCAATAATGTGTGAAAATGATGCAGGTAAAAAAGAGTATAACTATTGAACGAGATCAAGTGATTGAGGTTGATATCTAAATATCAATTCTCCAATTACTTGTGGTTCAAAGGCAAGAGAAAGAGAGGGAAAGACTGATTTCAAAATCTGTCCTTTAATTGCTTTATGAGTTGTGTGTGTGATCTGTATGGTACCAAAAAGGAGAGTCAAAAAGCATCTGGATAAGGCTGTTCATGTGTTGATCCTATCAAGAATGGCTCCTCCCTTCTATATAAACCAAACAGCCTCTAGTGTAACCTTTTAAGCATTTCAGCAATAATAAAAACGTTTTGCTTCATTTCTCTTCTAGTTTTAACTCATTTTAACTAGATTAGATCTTAAATTAAGTGTTCTTGAGTGCAAACACGTTCTGGGTTTGATCCATTTGGATCAAACCCCACACAAGGCTGTTTACACTCTAGGATTCTTAAATCTCTCATTTGGTTGATTCCTTCTTTGGATTAATCAAATCTCAATCTGTTGTGAGCATGAACTCACAAATATCAACATGGTATCAGAGCTAAAGCTCTTGAAGACCAGAAGATTCCGCTGCTCATATGAAAGTGAAGAACTTTCATTTAATCCATGAAGAACAAGGGAGAAAGCTAACGGTTTTGGAGAAGTTCCTGGGAGATCTTGGATCTGTTCATGCCATGAAGATAAAGCTTGATTATTCATGGTTAAGACTCAATATCAGGCTTGAAGAAAGCTGATTTGGGTGTTGGTGAAGTGAAAGCAACAAGCTTTCACCTTGAAGATGAAGCATGAGGAGAAAGGCTCTTGATTTTCAAGGGAGACTGGAGTAGGAACTCGTTCTGCCCTACCAATGAAGCTTGAATCTCAATGTTTCTGATGTTTACTCATGGTTTAGAGCTTGAAGAAAGCAAAAGACCAGAGGTTTGTAGGTGGAAATCGAGTGAAGAGCTCGGTTACACAATATTGGAGCTGTTGGGGAATTTAAGGTGTTGCTCAAAAATGGCTTGAGCAAACCCTCTCATGAAGCTCAAGGGTGTTGTTTACTCTCAAAGCATCAAGAAAGTGGTGTTGGATGATGGAAAATACGTGTGGTTTATGCAAGAGAAGAGAAGAAAGTCTCCAATGCTCTCAAATGGAGGCTCTCGGGAAAAATGTCAACAAAGAGAGTTCATTTTAAAACCATGGGAGCTGTTTGGGTTAATTCTAATCTCTAATCTCTGCCTTAATTGATGCAACGTTGAACCCATTCTAGCTTGATGAGAAACACATCCCATTCCTATATATATATTCTTACTCTTTCCATTCACTATCCTTACCATTATCTAATACATTCTTAAATCTTTACTCTTTAATACATTCTCTATTCTCTCAACATCTGATATCGCATTCTGATCCACCACAAAAAGCTTAAACACATTTCAATCACCATTTCCAAAATCGGTTCCCAATTTGACTCTTTTCGGTTCCAAATTCTAAAATTCGTAAACCATGATCCTTTGTTCTAAAACCCAAGTCTCTCATCCTTAACTCCCTATATATGTTATTCTCATCATCTAATCCGTCATATTCTTCAATGGTGATGAGTTTTAGCATTTTTTGTCGATTTTCACTCTTGATGGCAAATGAGTGGAATTGTGTGAAACTCTTGGTGATGAGTATAGAATTGGTATTGTCCTTGTTTGGTTGGATGCTGATTCATGCAGGTTTACTAAGAGACTCCAAAATGCAGCAATGAGTCTCAAGAAGTCTTTGTTGAAGCCTTTCTAAGATAGAAAAGTGAAGGAGCAAGATGGCGCTAAAGTTTTCTAGCTTTATCTTAAAGAGATAAGTAAAGGAGCTTAGTGTGGAGAGTAGTTACTACTGTTTTGGGTAATTCATGGAGTAAGGAGAGAAGACAAATTGGTGTTGGTTGAATTTTCACAAGCAAGGGATATGGTAAAACCGAATGGAGCTAAAGAAGGAAAATCGGAGTGGTTACAAGATGGGATGGTTGGCTCGGTAGAAGATCAGATTGAGTATGGTTTCTAGCTCATTTAGAAGCTAGAGAAACGTGGTTCCAAAGTTGGGTTAAGCCACGGTTAATATTCGGATCACCAAAGGCGAAGAGTCTTGGTTCCAAAGTTGGTTTCAACCGTCAAAGCATGTGTTTGATGCACATTGGCTCACGGTTGTAGCATGAAGAGACTCATCCGAAGAGGTTGAAGTTGGGTTATGGTCTTGGTAATGCGGGGGAGCTAAGGGGCTAAGGAGAATCATTAAAGCTCTAAAGNAGCTCGGGTATTCTCAAAGGTTCTTTGATGGTGAAAGCTTGGAGTAGAAGATCACGGCAAGTGCTTTAGAAAGTCTCAAGTTTAAAGCTCTTGATCACGATTTTAGACAAGGGAAACAAGGGGTGGTCCGTGTGGTATCAAGACCAAGAAGAAGCACAAAGAATTCAGCATGGGAAGTGGCATGTCCGAGTGGTTCCAAGAGGCAAAATACTTTGCCAAGTCCAAGCTTAGACTTTGTTTCTCGGCGTCTAAGCTTGCGGGGGAGAATTAGAGAGGAAGCGAATGAAGATGAGCAAAGCCGAGGGAAGACTAAGGTGAAGCTCAAGATCAGAATGAGCAAGTCCAATGCATCAAGCAAGTGATGAAGCTCACGAGTTTAAATGGAGGAAAATGGCCGAAGAGGCAAAAGACTCCAAGTCTTACTTGTTTTAAAATCCCTTAGACACTTGAGAGTGTTGGCACTCTTTTTCCTTGGATGGGTTTTGTCCCAACGGGTTTTCCCATTCAAGGTTTTAATGAGGCCTCCTCCTTGTGATCGTTCAAGTTCATACTTCTTCTATACGTATAAACTTGAGGGGGAGTATTGAACAAGATCAAGTGATTGAGGTTGATATCTAAATATCAATTCTCCAATTACTTGTGGTTCAAAGGCAAGAGAAAGAGAGGGAAAGACTGATTTCAAAATCTGTCCTTTAACTGCTTTATGAGTTGTGTGTGTGATCTGTATGGTACCAAAAAGGAGAGTCAAAAAGCATCTGGATAAGGTTGCTCATGTGTTGATCCTATCCAGAATGGCTCCTCCCTTCTATATAAACCAAACAGCCTCTATTGTAACCTTTTAAGCATTTCAGCAATAATAAAAACGTTTTGCTTCATTTCTCTTCTAGTTTTAACTCATTTTAACTAGATTAGATCTTAAATTATGTGTTCTTGAGTGCACACACGTTCTGGGTTTGATCCATTTGGATCAAACCCCACACAAGGCTGTTTACACTCTAGGATTCTTAAATCTCTCATTTGGTTGATTCCTTCTTTGGATTAATCAAATCTCAATCTGTTGTGAGCATGAACTCACAAATATCAACAATAACGACACATAAGAAAATTATAATCATTTATTTGTTTGATACATAGTGAATATTAATTTTATTATGCTTTACAAAATAAAATGGGGTAAAAGTTCATTTATTATCAAGAAATTAATTATTATAGTCATATTAGTATTCAAACTATTGTCCATGAAAAAGTATGTAAAACCTCACTTATCCGCTTAATAAAGTTTTCTTTGTTATTTTTTCAGGACAATACTGTGTATGATAGACAAAAATGTTGCAGAATGGCACCTTTAAACGTGATTCCGTCATTCGCATGTTACCAATTAAAGCCCATATGTTACATTAAACCATAAGTTTACAAGTACATTTTAAAGGCTGGAATGAAATGCTAGGACATCCTGGATCAATCATGATGAGAAAGATTGAGCAATATTCGAATGGCCACTCATTGAAAAACGTGTTCTCAAGGAACATTAATAATAAGGTCGTTTCCAGTCAGAGATGGGAATGAATCCCCAATATTCTCAAAGAATACATGGTGATATATTCGGACTTATCCATCAACCAAGTGGGGCGTTTAGATATTTTATGGTTATTAACGATGCATCAAGTAGATGGTCACAAGTGTCTGTCGACCACAAGAAACACGGCATTCGCAAGATTAATTGCCCACAAGAAACACGGCCTTCGTACATTTCCCTGATTATGCCATAAAGAAAGTAAAGTTTGAAAATGCTGGTGAACTTACTTCACTAACCTTTAATGACTATTGTATGTCAATGGGGATTGATGGTGAACATCCGGCTCCTCATGTTTATACTCAAAATGGCATGACTGAGAATTTAATACAACGGTTGCAATTGATTGCAAGGCCAACAATATTCGAAACAAAACTCTCAATTTTTGTATGGGAACATGTTATATTCCATGTGGCTACATTAATCTATGTAAGACCAAGTGTATATAATAATTATTCTCCATTACTGTCCAGTTGATGGTAAAGCCGATGATTAATGTTTATGTTACGAGTGTTAAAGATACTAGTCTTATTTAAGATATGCTATTTTTCTATATTTGTTGGGGTTGGGAAGCTCAAAATTAATTTTGAAGGGGATATTACTTTTCGATTGTATAAATGAGTTTATTTTTGTGTCTAAGTAACATAAGTGTAGCCGTAATTACACTAGGTTTTGTTGTGAGCCCTCTTGCTTGTACTCACTAGGTAATCCAAATCACTTTTTGCTCCTCTTTTTCTTTTATTCTGGGATTAGATGGACAGAAGTGTTGGATGTGGTTGTTAGTAAATGTTTTCAAACTTAGGCACATTGGCATTTATCAATACTTGAATTAATTTTTGAGATTGTACTATGTATTTTATACTTATTAATTCGACCCTCGAGCCCAATCTAAAAATAGATAAGTCGGAATGTCACAAAATTGATCTAAATAATAATAATTTCAAACTTTTCCTAGTTAAATTGTTTTAGTGAAAAGTCTGTATAAAAGCATAGCCCATATATTTCATCATTACAAAACAATTACATTTTTTTCTTAATATTTGGTTCATTTGTAGTAATCCAAATACTAATCCGTCCTCATTCCCCTTTCTTTATGATTAAGTGGACATAAATGTTAGATGTTGTTGTTAGTGTATGTTTTTAAACTCAAGCATATTGGCATCAATCAGCACTTGAATGGGGATTTGAGATTGGACTTTTCATATGACAATTATATCGACCTTTGACCCCATTCTACCATTGGTAGAGATGTCATAACACAATAGTTCTAGTGACAAACTATTTATGTGAGTAGCTGATACATTACACCATTGTGAACCAATTATAATTTTCGTATAGTGGCTCTTATTTGTAGATATGACTAAGTGTTAATGAACCATCTAGGCCGTGTAAATAATCTCTCTCCTCGTACCCTTAAATCGTTACATATGTGTAGCCAAATCATTAATTGGTGAAGGTGAACGACTAGCCACAATGAAAAAATGAACAAAAATATGTTCATGACTTTAAATTTTCTGAATAAAAATGAATATAATACCATACAATCTTGCTCCTCGTACCCTTACATCGTTACTTATTTCTATCCAAATCATCAAAACCTACCCCTTCCCTTATACTCTTTTACATCTCCACAATCACAGAAGGAACAAAAGGAGGAAAAAAAGTGCTCTCGAAAATTAAGTTTGGTCCTCAGCTTAGTCCCGATGCACTTGCAAATAGAATGCTAATGATTTTCTTAAGTCTAATCGGAAATATAAGTCCAAATACATTCAAAAGCCTCAAATTCCAAACTATCATTATAAACATTTTTCACTGGCCATCTCACTTCACAAATATCTTCAAACTTATCATTACCATCATCTAAGAGAGGAAAAACAGATTCTGGCAGACTCCAATCAAGGGAGGTTGAGATCATGCTCTCCTTCAACCACGGAAACTCGAAAACCCCAAAACTTTCATGCATTCTTTCCTCATTACTACCGCTTAAACTCTTCTCGTCCACCTTGATTTCTGCGTTAATGATGTTGTTGATCACATGTCTCTTTTTATTCTTCTTAAGATGCTCGTCAATTTTTTTGCGTTTTTGGCTTTTAGATGAACCTTCCATTGATGACCAAAACGTGTGAGATGATTATATTCTGAGTGAAATGAGTTTAAATAAATATATAAAAAGGGGAGGGGAGGAGAGGGAGTCACGCCTTTTTACCCGTTTGCATCTGGCGTTAGCATTTTGAAAGCAAACCAACAAAATCCTCTTGTGTTGTTTTCGTGTCTTCCTTCTTTTACGTTCTCCTTTCCCTCTCTCCAAACCACACAAGCAATTGAAAACTTTTTAAGACTCAGGGGATGAGGTGGAGATTAAGAAACAAACAACTATATTTAGCATTCTAGTATTTCAGTCCCTACTCATCAAATACTCATGATCACTTTTCTTGATATAACTAGATAGTATCCGGTAAAAAATATTATCATTTAATATCAAATTGTTGTACCGTTATTATAGAAAATTATGTTTGTTCTATTTACAACAGATTAGAAACTACCGAAACTCACAAAACATCGTAACTACGGTAATTATCTTCTAGCATCTAGTGAGACAGTCAAAATTCATTTACATGTTCGTGGCTATTAAACTAGCAACATCACTAATTTAGACCATCAATACAATATCCTAGCATGAATGCATATATGTTAAACCATTTTAAGGATTGCATCTTCCAACATCCCATACAAAATATACGTTATACATTCATTAGGAGCATTATAGGAAATAAACATTTTGAGACATTTTCTTTAAAGGTATTTACTCGTACTAATGTGTTNTTAACCCCATAGACCTTTTTTTTTTTTTTTTTTTTTTTTTATCAACACTATAGAACTTCTCAAAATCGATGATTTACCGAAAACTTACTTTACTGGAATAAATACATTACATGATATTGTCTAAATTATTTATGACATCATTTAACATTGATATATACTTATAGAATCATAGTGGGTCAAGAGATCTGTATATTTTCCATTTATGATCGTTATGCATTAGTAAGGCATTAACATCGTGGACAAGGCTCAGCTAAATGCCACTTTTATCACCCCATCCAAATCTTATGATATCTATCTTCCTAAAGGCTAGTCCAAAAATTATATCTTAAGTATCCTTATGCGTTGATTTGAAGTTGTAACGAGTTTAAATATTTCTTTGAAACTATTTAGAGAGTCATATATGTTAATGTTTCGTCGAACTTATGACAACAGAGAGTCGTATATGTTAATGTTTCGTCGAACTTATGACAACGATGTTTTTGGCACCGGGTAATCAAATAAATTTATAATACCCGGCTAAACAACCGAAATTATTTGGTGTAGTATAGATGAGGTCGAACACATGGACCAATGAACAAACTAGACTAGAAATGAAATACGATGAATAAAAATACTAACTACGAAGCAAATAACGAAGAGCAAATGTGAAACAAGTAACAAAAGTAACAGGGATCAAGCAAACAGAGATGATGATGATGATGATTAACAATAACAGTTGCAGGATGATGCTGGAAAACGAAGAAAACGATATAAAGAAAACGTTACAACCCATATAGTTTCAGAAAGTACAATCAAGTATTAGACTCTCGGATTAGTGTTGATCGACACCTTTGCAGGACGTCGATCGACAATGGTCCGAGGTATTGGGTATCGGTCGACACTCTGGTAGAGTGTCGATCACTACTACGCTATGAGTTTTCTTGTTCTTGAGCTAGAACACATGTTGCTTCACAAGACTATTTCTTTCGCGCAAGTGAAGACTCTTCTTACCCTACAGGATATCTTCAAGTGAAGGTACTAATAGAATAAGAGCATAGAGATCTAGTCTAGGCTCACAAATAAAGAGATCTATTCTTATACTAGTTGTAGTCTGCCATGAAAGTTAGTAGCGTCTATTATTGAAATCCCGACGTGTCATAACCGCGCCATTGTCAGTGCCTAGGACCCTACGACTGTTCACTTGGGGGAACATACACTCTAATAACTAAAGAATCCTCTATTCTCAGGAATGGCATAGAGATCAGATCACTCTAAAGAATATCATTGAAAACAAAGAGAATCCAACACCATTCTACCACGAGATATGTACAATTCTACTCCTACACAGACCCTAACAAAGGATCCTACTCACTCATGGAGAGAAGGAAAGACATGATACGAACCAAACTTTTGAGAGAAACTTTATTAAAAACTTGGATGATTACAAAGTGAGAGCTATAAGAGTATTTATAGGTGGAAACCATGAGCTAAGGTAAAAAGGTATCTTCAATTAAGAAGGTGAACATCGAGCATCAATCAGCCTTCATTGCAGATCAATCGTCTATTGGATAGTTTCCATATTTGCCTCCAAGAGGGTGTCGACCGACACCATGGTGTGCTGTCGGTCGACAAGGTCATGTGATCTTCTTGGAAACTTCGTTTTATGTGTCAGTTGATGCCTAGGTGGGTTGTCGGTCGTCACTCCACGGCAGGGGTCCTCGTTTCTTTGGTCCTTGCTCCATTACTTGTTGATAAACGTCGTTGTTATTCAAAAAGCCACAAAAAACCCCCCCAACACGTATTTTTACCTAGAAACACTTTTAAAATCATAAAATGTAGGAAAAATCCCCTCAAAAGATAGCTATCGATGTGTGAAAAAGAGGTCAAAATCACATCATGTCAACTTACTATAGATTCCAACACGTTGGGGATGAAATTTGTTATGTTTCCTTTCATTAGATGTGCACCACATTGGTCGTGAAATTCTTTAATGGTGATCAGTTAAATGTATTTATACATGTATCTGTAAGCGGTTTAACTTAACCAATACTAAACCATATGTACGATCAAAATTTTTTTGCTTATTTATCGTCTCCAGGCCCTCCTACCAATAATTGTTTGCTAGTGAACACTGAACAGTGACATTTCGACTAAAAAGGGAAAGAATTTAATTAAAGAAAAAGAAAAAAAAAAGTAATTTATACAATGAATGTAGTTGGATGAGAAGTCAAGCCTCTGGTTATGGATCAGTAACTTCAGGTCTAAGAGCTGTGAGAAGTGCACTCAGCAAGTGGAAAAAGGTTAACAGAATCAACTCGGAGGAGAAGATCACTCATTTACAAGCTGATTTAGAGAAGGAACAATCTGGAGATGGGCCTTGTTTTCAGAAGATCAGAGAACTGAAAAAAGAACTGGTTGGAGCTTACAAAGATGAAGAAATCTTCTGGAAACAAAAATCTAGGGAGAAATGGTTAAAGTTTGGGGACAAGAACTAGTTCTTTCATGCATCTGTCAAAGCCAACAGAGGAAGGAAGAGGCTAGACAGTCTTAAAGATGTGAATGGCAACAATCAAAGAGCAGAATCATCTAAAGGACATGTGGCAGCTTCTTATTTCCAGGAATTATTCACATCATCCAAACCTCAAAGACTCAAAGATATGTTTCAGGATTTTCAAGCTAGAGTCACAGAGGATATCAATGCACAAATGGTGAGAGAAATTACTCCAGAAGAAATAAAAGAGGCTGTCTTTGCTATCAAGCCCTGAAGTGCACCTGGGCAAGATGGAATGACAGGTTTATTCTTTCAGAAATATTGGGGTATAATTGGAGTGAAAGTTACTCATGAAGTGCAGCAGTTCTTTCTCACGGGAATCATGCCTCCAGAATGGAACTTGACACACATCTGTCTAATCCCAAAGAAGAACAAACCTGAAGAAATGAAGGATCTTAGGCCTATAAGTCTTTGTACAGTCTTGTACAAAATCATTTCTAAGATATTGGTGTCACGGTTACAGGTGTGGTTACCTCAGCTTGTCTCTCCCACCCAATCAGCCTTTGTTGAAGATAGATTAATATCAGATAACATACTGATAGCTCATGAGCTAGTTCATAGTCTGCGCACACATGACACAATCTCCAAGGAATTTTTAGCTATGAAGACTGATATGTCCAAGGCTTATGACATAATAGAATGGTGTTTTGTGGAAGCTCTTCTGAAGGCAATGAGGTTTCACCATCAATGGATTGCTTGGGTGATGGCTTGTATCTCAACAGTCACTTTTTCAGTCCTAATCAATGGTCAAGCTTTTGGACTTATCAAGCCAGAGAGAGGAATCAGACAAGGTGATCCTTTATCACCATTCATCTTTGTATTGTGTACTGAGGCCTTGATCTTCCTGTTAAATGAAGCTGAGAGAGTGAAATTCATTGATGGTATCAAGTTCTCTCCAGAGGGACCTACTATTCATCACTTGTTGTTTGCAGATGATAGTTTGTTCCTCTGTAAAGCTGCCTTTGATCAAGTCTTCATCCTCAAACAGATATTGGAAACTTATGGGAGCAGCATCTGGCCAAGTAATAAATCTGGAAAAGTCTTCAATCACCTTTGGAAGTCATGTCCCAAACGAGCTTCAAAGTCTTTTGAAAGATGTTGCAGGGATTCAAAATGAAGGGGGAGCAGGGGTTTATCTAGGCCTGCCTGAGTGCTTCAGTGGATCAAAGGTGGACATGCTGGCCTATATACACGACAACATGAAAGGCAGATTATCAGGATACCATGCTAGAATTCTTTCACAGGGAGGGAAAGAGTTTCTCCTGAAGTCAGTAGCGATGTCCATGCCAGTATATGCTATGACTTGTTTCAAATTGCCAAAGACCACTTGTGACAAGATCTCATCTGCTATGGCTGATTTCTGGTGGCACTCATCTGAGCACCAAAGGAAGACTCATTGGGTAAGTTGGGAGAAGATGGCTCTCACCAAGGCAAATGGGGGTTTAGGTTTCAGAGACATCCAATGTTTCAACCAGGCTCTTTTGGGGAAGCAGGCCTGGAGAGTCCTTCAAGAATCAGAGTGTCTAATGGCCAGGGTAATGAAGAGCATGTATTTCCCTCAGAAGGACTTCCTGGAGGCTCCTGAAGGAAAAAGGTCATCTTTTGGCTGGAAAAGCCTAAGACATGGAAGAGATTTGGTTTCATCAGGCTTAAAGAAAAGAATTGGAAATGGTGCTACAATCCATGTTTGGTATGATCATTGGTTAGAAGATGGGAGAATGCGAGCTCCTTGGATGAAGACTAATTTCTCAGACATTTCTCTCTTAGTAGAGGATTTACTCATTCCTGAGTCTGGAGAATGGAATGTTGACTTACTGGAGGAGCTGTTTTTCCCTGGAGATGTGGAGATCATGCTCAAGATCAAACCTGTGGTCTCTAAAAAGGACTTCTGGACATGGAACCACACTAAGAGTGGAGAATACACGGTCAAGTCTGGGTATACTTTAGCTTTTCAGCAGAACAAGGCTGATCTTATTGCACAAGCCGAAGCCAAACCGACCCTTAATGACTTAAAGGACCAGATATGGAGTCTAAACACTTCTCTCAAGATCAAGGCTTTCTTGTGGAAAGCTACCAGTGGAGCTATAGCTGTGGCAGAACTCAATGGACACAGAGGCATGAAGGTTGACTTGAGATGCCAGTCCTGCGGAGAAGAGCCAGAATCAGTCAATCATGTTTTGTTTACTTGTCCTGTAGCTAGACAGGTATGGGCCCTATCTTCCTTTCCTTATCATGAAGGGGGATTCAATCAGGCTTCCATTATGGAAAACATACACTTTGTTTTGGTTATGAGCAAGAATGTAGGTGTGCATATTGATACTAGAAGATTATTTCCCTGGGTCTTATGGTATCTCTGGAAAAATCGCAATGGTCTAATCTTTGAAGGGAAAAGATTTTCTTTGAATGACTCAGTGATCAAAATCAAAGAGGAGGCTCTCATGTGGTTTGAAGCTCAAAAGGTGGAGACTGTTTCAGCATCATAAGACCTCTCCACTCAGAGTCAGACACTGAAGAAATGGAAACTCCCTCCAGCTCCTTGGTTAAAATGCAACATAGGGGTGTCTTGGGATAGAAATAACCATAATCTTGGTGCTGCCTGGGTTTTGAGAAATCATGAAGGCAAGGTTTTTCTTCATAGCAGGAGGAGTTTTTCTGACATCAGAGATAAAGATGAGGCTAATCTCAAATCTGTGATATGGGCAATAGATAGCATGAAGGCTCATGGCGTGGATAACATCATCTTTGGTCTGGAAGTGCCTGAACTGATTGGTACCATTAATCGGTCAAAAGCTTGGCCTAACTTTGCTTACCAAAGAGTGAATATGACTCGGGCTCTAGATCACTTCAAGTCTTGGAAATTGTTTTTGGAAGAGAGAGCAACAAACAAAGGAGCCTTTTTAATTGCTCTCAGTGTGACCAGGGATCTCAGGTTCCAATCTTATGTGGCTTCTGGTCCACCTTTTTGGCTTAGTGAATTTTTTGTAAATGAGGAGTGTCCTTCCCTTCCTCTCTAATATAAACCTTGGCTATGTTATAGCCTCCTTTTTTGGCCGGGATCTTTGGTGAACAAAGTGTGTCCCTTTCCCATTTCTTTTTGGGATAGTCTGTAATACTTACTCTTTAATTTGTTATATATAACTTGAGATGACAAAAAAAAAACAATGAATGTACTTGTCGTTGTTGGCAGAAAAATTATGTGGCTCAAACATTGAGACTGAGACGAAATAAAGAATTGTAAGGCAGCCACGTTAGTAGTCTCTACAACACCGTTCTTAATGAAAGCGATTACCGCACCTTCGTATCTCACTTGCCTACCCCTGCGGACGGGCACGCCCTCCTCTCTCCGGCCATCTTCAGTGACTATGTCGAGAGCGCGTGGGAACCTGGCCGTGACGGGTGCTACTACCTCCTCCGTGGAGCTGCGAGAAGGAATTGCGGAATTCTACAACGAGACTTCCGGATTGTGGGAAGAGATATGGGGTGACCATATGCATCACGGCTTTTACGACCCTGATTCCACCCTTCAACTCTCTGATTCGGGTCACCGGGAAGCTCAGATCCGAATGATTGAAGAGTCTCTCCGTTTCGCCGGCGTTACTACTGAACAAGAAAGAAGAATAAAGAGAGTAGTGGATGTTGGGTGTGGGATCGGAGGTAGCTCAAGGTATCTCGCTTCTAAATTTGGGGCTGAATGCATTGGCATCACTCTCAGCCCCTTCCAGGCCAAGAGAGCCAATGATCTCGCAGCTGCTCAATCACTCTCTAATATGGTATCTTCTTGTACCTTTTCACCCTTTTTATTTTTGTGGATCTAAGTGAGTCGACACTGGACCCAGGTATCTTTCCAAGTTGCAGATGCTTTGGAGCAGCCTTTTGAAGATGGACTGTTCGATCTGGTGTGGTCCATGGAGAGCGGTGAGCATATGCCTGACAAGCCCAAGGTATACTAGCTTATTATTATACCATAAATCTTTTATTATTATACCATAATTATCTCTCTCTTATACAATTATTGCTAAAACATATATTATGACTGTTAAGTTTGTTATAAAATTCATATAAGTTCTTGAACTAGATTATATTTTTATTTATAAAATGAGTAACAAAATGTCTCTGCAAATGTAAGCATCAGAACCAATTGTTGATAACAACAACAACAACGGATGCCAATATACTGATGTAAATAAAAACCTTGGTAAAGTTACTCAACTTTTGTTCTTTCAAAAGTACAGTTCGCTAAGCTCCCTAAGCACCATTGTAAAAAAATTTGTTGCATATATATTTAATCTTTATTGTAGTATAATGTAAGTTGATTTCTAATATGTGTAATGATTTATTGTGTGTGCGAAATGAGAACAGTTTGTGAAGGAATTGGTACGTGTGGCAGCTCCGGGAGGAAGGATAATAATAGTTACATGGTGCCACAGAAATCTATCCCAAGGGGAAGAAGCTTTGCAGCCATGGGAGCAAGACCTCTTAGACAGAATCTGCAAGACATTCTATCTACCAGCTTGGTGCTCAACCTCTGACTATGTCCAATTGCTCCAGTCTCTCTCTCTTCAGGTTTTGTTTATAACCCTTTAGTGCCAAGAGAGTACTTTGAATTGCTAATTAGTGTCTAAAAAAAATGTGTTTGTAGGATATTAAATGTGCAGATTGGTCAGAAAATGTAGCTCCTTTCTGGCCAGCCGTTATACGAACAGCACTAACGTGGAAGGGTCTTTTGTCTCTGCTTCGTAGCGGTATGTTTTTATGTGTTTACATTCATGATTATGAAAAAGACTCTAAATGTTTAAGAAACTTGGGAACGCACAGGTATGAAGAGTATAAAAGGAGCTTTGACAATGCCATTAATGATCGAAGGGTACAAGAAAGGTGTCATTAAGTTTGGCATCATCACTTGTCGGAAGCCCCTTTAGATTTAAGCTAAACAATGCGTTGGCATTTTAGTACTTATTAGTGATTCACATTGCTATTAACAACATTGAATAAGAGTCGCACTTGAATTTGTGGATGCATGAAAACCCTTAATGCCATATTGATTATACCCGTTCTTTATGTATCTTTATTTTTGCTTAACAACCCTTTCAAGTTTAACCAAGCAAGAGTTTACATGTAACATCCCTATCGCTATCCCGACCCTTGCTTGTCGCATAGGAGGCAATGCTATAATACTGCTGGATGAGAAAAAAAAAATGCTAAGATACTGCTGGTTTTGCTAAACTACTGTTGTAACGTGTGAAAACTATTTTAACCCTTAAATTGATTCATTCGGTACATTGGGAGAGAAAAATAATCGAGTTTTGGTTTTGGGGAGGTTGGGTTTGGTTCTGTCCATATAAACCGAAACCAAAATAAAATCTCCAAATTGCTTTGGCCGTACACATCGTTGCGACATCATCGCATCTCTTTCCTCTTCATCAACCAAAGTTCAACTGTGATAGAGACTAAGTTTTACCCAAATAAACAACTGCAAGTGCACAGCAATGCAATTATAGTATAAGGGGTATCGATCCTCAGAGACTAAGTAGTTGCACGACAAATATCACTTTCGAACAAAGCTAAGCAAATAAAGAGACTAATTTAATAAAATCTAATAAACGAAAACAGGCGAGGTTGTAAACTTATTAAAACGGAGTCAGGTTTCAGGCAATTCTCAGGTGAATCCAGATTAATGACATGCAGGTTATCAGGGAAACAATTCTAGAACATGAATTCAATTCTATAGCTAACCAACTTCCGTTGCGAAAACTATCTATGCTAAACTTCCTAGAAACCAAATTCCTTTGCAATTCTGATCCGAATAACAAGCATTAAAGCACGGGTTCAATTGTTCACAAATCTCCTAAGCCAAATTCCTTTGCACCTAGTCAATTTGCTCATCTAAGACAGTTCAGGCAATTACTAACACTCCCGTGTATAATAACTAACCTAAGATCTAATTCCAGTTGATCAGGCCAAAACTAGCATTAAGAACAGTCTAGATGAAGAACTGGTAAATTCCCTAACAATCCTACAAATCAATTAATCATTCAACAACCCTTGAAAAACCCTAAAC
>OVAF01000417.1:0-42442 GCA_900406245.1 Odontarrhena argentea | reverse complement strand
TCGTATGGGCTTTATTTTATTTTGGGCTTTTAACTTTTGTTCGTTGGATTTGCTTCAGTTCTTATTGTATTTGGGCTGCTTAATATTAATGAAAATGGGTCGACAAAAAAAAATGTTATTGCATCATTGTAACTATTTTCGACTAAGAGACAATTATGCCAACAACTTGGTAGTTTAGTGAATCACCGATAGAAATTCTTTAATACATATATATTTTTCGAACCCCCACTTTTGGCTAATTTTTGTCAGAATATTAATAAAGATAACAAGATGGAAAATTAAGGAGAATGTTGAACTTTAGATTAGTCGACTAGAAAATCTCAGAGCCACAAATATTAACTGTAGAGAGAAATTGACACAACAACCAGATCATCAATATATTTCTACTTTAGGAAAAAAGTAACAATATAGTCTTTTAGTAAGTTTCTTAAAAATTTCGATAGTTTGATTATCTATATAATATAATATTTAATATTAGGACAATCACATTGTTCTTCTTGTACTCGGTTGTCCTAATCCTTACTCCACCGCCNTACCCCCCCCCCAAAATCTGACCCATTCTCTTTTTTTTTTTTTTTCCTTCCACTTTTTTTTTTTTTGTTGGTTTCTCGATTTATAAGTTAGGCACATAAATATATATCTATGCGCTGTTCACGGAGGATGGATCTTAGGCGAAGACATTGGTCTTTGTCGGCGATCTTTTTATCGGCGGCGGTCGTGTTGTTACTAACTGAGCCGTTGTTAACGGCGGCGGAATCGCCGGAGAATTTAGTATTTCAAGTTCGAAGCAAATTCGCTGGGAAACGAGTAAAAGATCTCAGAGCTCTTAAGGATCATGATGCTCATCGTCATTCTAGACTTCTCTCCGCCATCGATCTTCCTCTCGGCGGTGATAATCAGCCTCAGTCTATTGGGTTCGATTCTCCATTGACCATAAAAATTGAAACTTTAAATTAAAAAAATTGTTTTTTTTTTTTGTGTGTGTCTGGAATCTGCTTTTGTGCTTTTGAGATTCTCTCAACTGTTTGATTTGGTCATTGACTCAATTCTTGATTTTAAGACCGGAGTTATGTAATGATCTTGTAAAATGCTGATTCTTGTTTTGTTTTTTGTTTTTTTTTGTTTCAGATTATACTTTACTAAAATTGGACTTGGGACACCACCAAGAGACTATCATGTACAAGTTGATACAGGAAGTGATATCTTATGGGTGAATTGTGCTGGTTGCCTCAGATGTCCTAGGAAAAGTGATTTGGTAATTACATCAATTTCATTATAACCTCCAAAGAAACAGAATTTTTAAGATGCATATTTTTTAGTTGCTTAGTTTTGTTATGTTTCAGGTAGAGCTAACACCTTTTGATGTGGATGCTTCTTCCTCTGCAAAGTCGGTGTCCTGCGATGACACCTTTTGCTCTTATGTTAACCAAAGATCTGAGTGTCATTCTGGTTCCGCTTGCCAATATGTTATTCTCTATGGAGATCAAAGTTCCACCAGTGGATACTTAGTGAAAGATGTAATACATTTGGATTTAGTTACTGGAAATCGTCAAACTGGTTCCACCAACGGTACTATTGTCTTTGGGTGAGTTAAAGGGGGGAAAGTAACAGTTTCTTCCTTCTATGTGTAGTGCCATGTTCAGTTGATAACTGTGTCGGTCTTTTACAGATGTGGGTCTAAACAGTCTGGTCAGCTCGGTGAATCTATAAGCGCGGTTGACGGGATTATGGGATTTGGTCAGTCGAATTCATCGTTTATCTCTCAGCTAGCTTCACAAAGAAAGGTCAAAAGGACTTTTGCACATTGTTTGGATAGTAACAATGGAGGTGGTGGTATTTTCGCTATTGGAGAAGTCGTGTCACCAAAAGTGAAGACTACTCCTATGCTCTCTAGATCGTAAGTGAAAGTTTTTTCTTAAAGCTGGTCTTTCAATTCCCTGTGAAAATGATTTTGGTTTTCTTATACACTATTTTGACCTTTTTCAGATCTCACTATAGTATTAACCTCAAGTCAATCGATGTTGGTAATTCGGCTTTAGAACTTACTGCGGGAGCGTTTGATTCGGGAGATGAGAAAGGAGTCATTGTTGATAGTGGTACAACTTTGGTTTATTTTCCTGATGCAGTTTTCCAGCCATTAATGAATGAGGTCAAAACAATTATTCTCATTTGTCTTGTGAAACTATCTTTCTGCCTATTTACTATAAAAGTTCTGAACACTTTGTTTTCTATTGCCTTCGGTTTTCCGTAGATTTTAGCTTCGCATCCAGAGCTTACCTTACACACAGTTCAAGATTCGTTTACTTGTTTCCATTATACTGACAAGTAAGAATCTAACTCATCTCTTTGTCGTTCTCTGTGTTTCAAATGATACTGTCATGTTGGTGGAATTGGACTAGTTTTGGGTTCCTGGAACTGAAATTAAGTCTGCTTATCCGCTGGCATGACTGATTTATACTTCAAGTCATACATGTTTAGAGTTTTGACCCTCTGAAAGCTTACCGTCCGTTTCACAGATTAGATCGGTTCCCACCTGTTACATTTCATTTCGACAAGGCTGCTACTTTGACGGTGTCTCCTCAGGATTATCTATTTGAACTTGCAGTAAGTCTTGTCCTTGTTCTGACTCTTAATCTTGTCTGTGTTATTGTTCTGACACAAAACCGTCTCTAGGATGACACCTGGTGTTTTGGCTGGCAAAATGGTGGACTGGATACTAAAGATGAAGGACCATTGACAATTCTTGGAGGTACATCTCTCTTTCAAATTTGTCTATCATCGTCATCAAAATGCTAAAGAGATTGAGCCTCGGTTTGTTTCTCTGCGCAGACATGGCGCTCGCTGACAAATTGGTTGTCTATGATATCGAAAACCAAGTCATTGGATGGACTAATCACAACTGTAAGTATTTCAAATCCTATCTTCGTCTTCTTTATGACCAATTCTATAAGATTTTGAGGTTTAGGTGTTTTGACTGTATGAATCAATCACAGGCTCAGCAGGAATAGAAGTGAAAGATGAACAAACTGGAGCAATCTACACAGTTGGTGCTCACAACCTCTCATGGTCTTCTTCTTTAGTTATTACTAAACTTCTTACACTTGTTTCGCTCTTAATTCCCTTTCTCTGTAACATTGTTCTATAGTTTTTTGTTGTTATTATCATTAAAAGATCTGATTCCCAATTGTTCAAGAAATTGCCATTTTCATTGTTTTGAGAGAGAGATTGAGACAAATCTGTAGTTGGAATTGGAGCTTCTTGAAAAGACAAAAACAGAAAATATACCCCTACAAGCAGACAAAATTAAGCCTGAGAGGTTTCACAAAACCATAGACACAAGACATTATTACATCATGTGATGTTTTCTCACGCTTCTTTACTGACAAAATCAAAAACAGCATGAACATGGACAAGAGAGAAAGACATAAATAAAGACAAAATTTATGTTCCAAAACCAATGAATCTCGACTCAAAAGAAAGAATAGGAGATCAATGTAGAAAGCTAAAAAAAAAAAAGACACAGTACCTTGTTTTGGGTGATTTATTTGATTATGATATCACCACTCAACTTCTTTACTTCAAACTCTTCTCTCTTTTCACTTTCCAGGCACAAATCTTGGCAAGTTTAGAAGTGTATTAACTCTTGCAACACCTTCTAGTGCAGAATACTCTGTTCCATGTTCTGAATCCAAGTTGTCCTCTTCTTTTATCAGCTTTTCGGCTTCACTTTCATCGAGCGCAATCTCTTTCCCGCTCCTGACAGTACTAGCACGGACTAGACCGCTTGGTTCTAATGCAACATCGGCCTCAGTTGGGGATTTCAGTTCTTCTCCTTCATCATCTTCCAGTTTGGAGATGGAAGAAGCTGTAGATATGACGTTGGAACTGTTGGAGTCTAGATACAAGCAAACCGCAGCACAGTCATCGACTTTGGAAGTCGGGTATTTGTATCTCCAAGCTCTAACCGCAGACTCCACTAAAGCTTTTGCTGCTGAGGAACGCAAGGGAGCTGAAGCTACAATCGCCACTACATCTTCGTTTGAGAGAACATCCCAAATCTGTCACATGATCATTATTTCCACTGTTAGTTCTTAGAAAAGAAAACGTGAGAGTGCGCAAAGTCAAAGAGTTTCTCTTTTACCCCATCTGTAGCCAGTACTATAAACTCATCTTTGTCAGTTAATCGACGGAAATATACATCAGGCACAGAGATTAGACCAAAATCTTTTAGGCAAAAGTCTCCAAAGGCACGTGCCATCGCAAGTCCAGGTGAGTCACAGTTTGGCAGCCACACTCTACAAACTTCAGGTTCATCTCTAAGAGCAAATACCCGTCCACGGCACTTCTTTATTCTCTCTGCCTCGGCTGTAAAATCAATTGAAGACAAAAAAGAATACATAAACAATGGGATCCATCATGCATCCACATGATACCATCATAAGGACCAATCACTCAACCTGGGAGATTTGGCTTGAGATCCACTGTTAACTGAACGGCAACAAGAGCATTTTGACTGTCTCTTGTACCCATTACAGCTCTAGAGTCTCCAATATTTCCAACTACGAGATACTGGCCCTACGATATAGCAAAAGATATATAATCAAGATCCCAAAACAGTAATTAAAGCTTAAACTCCTAACATTCCAAGCCGAGACAATACCTGCTTGATCAGAGTCACAGCCGTTGTCCCACTGCAGAAACAATCAACACTTCCATGGAATTTAAGTTCTCTATCCATAACTTTGAAAGCCTTAAGAAACGCCTCTTTCAGAGTTTGAAACAATTCAGGATGGGATTCTTCCTTGTTCTCCTCCTCCATGTTAACGGGTGGCAGAGGTTCTTCTTCAGCAGAAACAAAAGAAGCAGTAGCATCTTCAGAGTTGTTGTTGATGTTGCTTGCACTATTAACAGCTGTGATCACCTTCGAAGCACTTTCAGCTGGTACTTTGGCTTCCCAATACGCACTTAGTTTGAGAGGAAGATTGTCTCTGACTCTCTTTGCAACCATATGACCATATGGACCATGCCCATCAAACACTCCACAGAAGATAGTATCAGTCCTTGAACCAAAATCCTGCTCACGAAACACACAAAACAATCAAATCATTTGCATAGACCGGTATAAACCCAAGAAAACGAGCAAATTCTAAGCACATATTTCAATATCTCAGCTCTTCTAATCGTGTACAATTTACAGAGAGCAGACGGAACTAAAACATGAACACTTTGATGCAAGAATCAAGATTCCAAATTATGGACTGGTTAGATCAAAGCTGTGGAGAAATGATATAACCTACAAAGACCATAAATCAAATCAATTAAAAAGAGAAGACTTGCGGATCGAACTAACCTCCCAAACAACCATGGCATCTTGATTAGGACCTTTCTTGCCTTGTTGAGTGAATATACAAGCAACATCACTTGATCCATTCAAGAACATCCGACCAGGAACCCGATGCAAAGGATCTTCTCTTCTATAGTCAAAGGAAGAGTTCCTAGAGCCAGACCTCTTCTTAGAGTTCTTCCTCTTCCTCACACCAAAACCAGGAGAGCAAGGAGATCCCGGTCTAGGACTCCTGCTCTCTGTAGTTAAACAGGACCCCATTCTCAGGGCCCTGATTATATTAAGAAGGCACTCCAGACCAACTATGGTACAATCACACCCACGGTCCTCCAGTGAGAAAGACTGAGACTTTAGATCACAATTATCACCACAAAGAGCAATGATGAGAGATCTGCAACAACACAACCTATCTTCAGATCCTGATTCTCACCACACAGACAGCAAAAATGAAATGATTCAGTCCACAAAAACAAACCTCTCTTATAGTTCCAGCTACTTTCTGCAAGAACCTTATTGACAATATATACACACACACCCAAATTGAATGAAGTAATGAGAAAAATTAAAATATTGAGAGGCTTTGAAAGCTGACCAAGAGAAAGGTAAGACTTTGTGGTGTCTGACCCTTTTGAGTCTTCAAAGAAAAAAGGAAAAAAACAAGCTTTTTTTTTGCTTCTTCTTACATATAAAATATTGGTTCAGTAATTTAAGCACCAAAAGAGAAAAAGGAACAGATCTAAGTAGATTTTCTAAATGGCACCACAAAGCAAAAGAGAGAGAGAAGGAAAGGTGGTGTGTTTGTTTATTCATACATATCAAAATCCATCAAACAGTGATTGAGACTAGAAACACGAGAATCATCAAAACCCTTTCTCTATTTTTTTTTTCCTTCTTCTCTGCGACCAATCACTAAGCCACAAACACAAAACAATCAAACTCCATAACAAAAAGAATCAAACTTAATAAAAAATTCGAGCTTGAATAAGACTCACCAGGAGATAGATCAATCAAAGGTTAGAGGATCTCAGTCAGAATCAGATTCAATCAGAAAAGAAGAAGAGGGTGAGATTCTGAGCTTGTGAAGAGATTAAAGAAAAAAGGGTAGAAATTGAGAAAGATAACAAAACAAAAAAAAAAATGGTAAAAATTACGAGAAAGAAACGCAACCACCAACTAAAAACCCGTTCTTTTCTTCTTCGTCTTTCTACTTTTGTGTTTAGAGAGAGAGATTATAGAAACAGTAATGGAGATGGGTCACACACTCTCTCTCTCTTTCTCACAAAATAAAAAGAAATACTATATACTATTTCAACCAAATATATATATATATGTAAATTCATTTTATGAATATTATTATTATGTATTTATTTCAGGCTGGCACAATTAACATGGGGTTGGATAAGACGTTTCTTCTTACACATAATTTCCTGACATCCACCAATTATTATATTCTCAAACAAACTAAAATCATATCAAATAATAGATTTATAAAGGTCTCTTAATCAGTCAATCATCCCATGAATGTCATTTATAATTCATGTTTTTATTATGGTCTTGTGTATGTATGAATCCTACTAATATAACAACACACAACTACTTATTTGTTTGGAATATTATTTTATTATATAAAATGAACTAAAAATATCTGTAAATGACAACAAATACTTTTTTTGGATTTTTAAATGGAAACCAAAATAGTCAGGTATGCATACATTGTGAACACCAAAAAAAATGATTGTGGAGTTAGTGCCACATGTCGGCAACGAGGCACAGAAACCAACACGTATCGAGAGAAGTTCTCATGCAACAAACACACAGATCTGCAGATCAACATTTCCCTATGACAACCTGTTTCAGTTTTAGTCTTGTCTGTCTCTCATGCAACTCAAACTCACTTTGACTTATTCAATTCTTATCTTCTTCTTTGATTGCTCAAATCACATAATCAAACTTGGTTTAGATAGGATCAACCTGTTTCAGTTTTAGTCTTGTCTATCTCTCATGCAACTCAAACTCACTTTGACTTATTCAATTCTTATCTTCTTCTTTGATTGCTCAATCACATAATCAAACTTGGTTTAGATAGGATCATAGATTAACTTTAACATTGGACGAGTTATAAGAAGCAACTTGATATGGATCAAAATTGTACTTATCCATAATACTCTGATTACTAGATGTCTGATTAACCGGTACAATCATTTGGGGTCTACTAAGATCGGCTATGCACTAACCAATCCAATATTTGCATCTATCAAATCCTATCCTCTAAATATAGAAGTAATCAAATCCTATCCTCTAAATATAGAAGTAATATACAAATAGTCAAATACAAAGTCATCATCATCAACATCAAAATATCTCAAATCCTTCTTATCTTTAACAACACCAATCATTGTTATATTGAGATATATCAAATTCAAACCGAAGAAAGATAAGATTTTTCAAAAAGTAACCCAATGAGATTCCCTTTTCTAGGAATCGAACCAGAGAGAACTCAAAGACGTTCCAACAATACTGCAACGAAACTATCTTTAGGAACTACAAGATCCGCTTCACTTCCCTTGGAGATATCCCTCAATGTCACAACACCTTCACTGAGTTCTTTTTCACCTACCATCACCATCCATGGGATCCCTGAATCCTTAACATGATCAAAATGCTTTCCTCTTCTTTTGCTCACAAGAAACTCTGCATTGATATTGGCTTCCCATAGCCGACTAGCTAACTCTGCAGCTTCTCCTAGTTTATTATCCGTCATTATGCTAACCAAAACCTGTGTCTCCGTAGGCCTAACCACCTAGATTCGTAGAAAAAAGAATGCTCAAAAACCAATCTTTTGAATAAAGGACAGCAGAAAGAAAGCATAAGCGTTTGGAGGAGTTACTTGTTTTTGTTGCTCTTCCTTTATGTTAAACACTCGCTCGATCCCCAGGCTCACGCCAACCGCAGGGACTTGCCTTGTTCCAAACATTCCTATAAGGTTGTCGTACCGCCCACCAGCAGCTATTGATCCAACCTGCAGTAAATAAAATAAATCAAAGGCCATTTAAAAGTTGTCCTAATTGAATTGCAAGAATCAAGTCGTGGAATTTTTACCTCTGCTCCTTTGCAAACAGCTTCAAAGATGACACCGGTGTAGTAATCAAGACCTCTAGCTAGACTTAAATCAAAGACTACTCTGTGATTGCACCTTGATCTCTCAAGAGCTTCAAACATGATACCCAACTCATTAAGAGCTTCGTTTGATGATTGGTTAGCTAAAAACTCGCTTCCTTCTTGTCTCAGTTTATTCAGTAGCTCTGTAGGATCTCCTTTCTCCT
Source organism: Odontarrhena argentea (assembly GCA_900406245.1). Taxonomy (NCBI): domain Eukaryota; kingdom Viridiplantae; phylum Streptophyta; class Magnoliopsida; order Brassicales; family Brassicaceae; genus Odontarrhena; species Odontarrhena argentea. Next base: position 33,775 of record OVAF01000417.1, on the reverse strand, counting down.
TGACAAAGTTCCCAATTTTGTCTGCAATTTCTGAAGACAAACCCTTCTCCTCCACCATTTCTTTCTTCACTTGCTCAAATGACTGTTTGTCTAACTTATCAATGCTCGAACAGATGGTTCTGAATTTCTCAGGCGGTACTCCACATATCTCCAACATTCCATCAAGCAACTTTCGATGGTTCAGCTTCACCTAGTTGAAAAGTACGAAATCAAGAACATAAGCAAGGAGACCACAAACCAGGAAATATCAAGACTTTCAGCTCAAATTATTACCATGTAATCTCCGATCTCCAATTTATCAAGGAGTTCGGTCAAAATCTTGACAACTTCGAAATCGGGTCCCATTGGTTCAGACAAACCAGCGATATCAAAATCACATTGATAAAACTCTCTGTATCTCCCTTTAGATGGATTATCCCTTCTGTACACCTTTGCTATTTGGTATCTTTTAAATGAAGTGATACCATTCATAGCCACATACCGTGCAAAAGGGACGGTTAAATCATATCGTAAAGAGCAAAGCTCTCCACCCTGCAATTAATTATCTTATGTGAGCAAGAATTTAAAAACCATTATACACAATAACTAATTAAATTGCAGTAGTCCAGATGAGCTGACCTGATCCGCAATATCGTAGATCAACTTTGAGTCTTCTCCATACTTGCCCATAAGTGTCTCTCTCATTTCAAAAACAGGAGTATCAAGAGCAGTAGCACCATGTTTCTTGAAAACGTTTTGTATGATTGAAAATGTTTTTTCTCGGATAATCATTTGTTCTTTAGCAAAATCTCGAGTACCCTGTCATAAAATCAAACAAATCAGAAACAAACTTGAGACCCAACATTTTGATTCAGAAATTGCCATTTACCTTTGGAAGCTTGGGAAGTCTCCTGTTTTCATTACTTTCGACAATCTCCTTCACTTTAGCCAAGAAGGAATCAAAATCTTGACCCTCGGGATTAAAAAGGTTTAGGATTTGCTCCACCCATTGGTTCAATGACTCTAACTGATCACCGCCACTTGCTGCCTCATTACTCACCAATGTATCCTTGATAAACTGGATAACTAGGCCAGTCCCCTTCCCCAAAACTGCATTTTTCTCTTTCTTCTTCTTTCGTTTTTCACTCTTGGACTCCTCTTTCTCCGCATCTCCACTACTCTCACCAAACACTTCTCCACCAGCAAGTGCAAAAAAGGCAGCAACTGCTTCCAAACCAAAAATTCTCCACACAATCCCTAGAGACTCATTCATCTCGTGAGCAAACTTGCAGTAATCCTCTTCGGAGAGAGCATTACAAGGTACCCTATGGCCATTCTTAAGATTCTCATACTCAACACGTCTCTTTTCCAACAGATCAGCCAAACCATTCCTAAGTTTCTCATTGCCAATCGACTCAAAACACAGCTTAGCACGAAGAAATGAACATTCTCCCAAGCTTTTGATCGGCAATGACAAAGCTGACAATGTAGCTCCTAAAGCCTCACCAACTCCAGAGTTTCCAGACCCAGTCTTACCACCTTTAACACCCGAATTCAACTCTACACGAGCATCCGAATGCACACTCTTCACCACATCTCTAAATTTCCCGTGAATCCTCGGAATCTTAGAAATCTCCTCGATTTCAAATTTCCCCACAGCTTTAGACCCATTCAGCAAAACCTTGAGATCACCAGCAACACTAATCGCATCTTTAAAACTAAACCCATCTCCTGAATCTAACGAGCTAAACGAAGTGATATTACCTTTTGTAGCCTCACAGCTTAATGCAGCAACAGACTCAACAATTTGAGAAAGAGCCGTCGATTTGTGATCTATAATCGAACACAACCCAATCAACGAAGCCCACGATTTCTCCAACACAACATTTTCCAAATCTGTCACTTCAATCTCACCAAACTCGAAGGTCTCAGTCTTTGCATTCAGAACCTCCAAGATCTTAACAGGAAGAACAGAACGTACAGTGGAAGAAGAAGGAGAACCCGAATTCGACAAAAGAAGCTTGTTCAACAGCACAACCAAAGAAGCTCGGATCTCTTCTTTCGTTAACCCTTGAGAGATACCAAAAGAGCTTCTTTTGATCAGTGGAAGGTTCTTAGTGGTGAATCTCTCGATAGCAGAAGAATCGATTCGTACATTTGCAACGCCAGAAGCAACTTTGTAAACGGAGGAAGAAGATAAAGAAGCTCCTTTTCCTCCGAGATTGATCGTCGCCGCCATTATCGAAGTTACAGAAGTAAGCACGAGAGAGGTTTATTTAGGGTAATCAATTTGCACAGACTCTGTTTTTCACGAAACAGAGGAGAAGAAGAGTTATTGGGCCAAAAGGCCCAAGTTATAAAAGTGAAAAGCCCACTTCATTATTCAAATTCATAAGAGAGAGTAACTTATACAGGCAACAGCTTCAAGATTCAAGAACACTTTTGATCTTTTTTTCAAACGGATAATTCGATCTGAGAAACAAGGATACCATCAGTATCTGCGTAAAGCCATTCGCCATCGCAAATCCGAGTGCCTGCGATGTTCAGTGGGACTCTTTGTTCACCGAGTCCTTTCTTGCTAGCCTTTATAGGATGTGAAGCTAATGCTCTCACTCCAATGTCGCAACCATTGATCTCATCGACGTCTCTGATGCATCCGTTTACTATGATCCCTGCCCATCCGTTGTTCTGTGCTTGTACTACCGGGTTTCCTCCTAGTATCGCACATCGTAGACTTCCTCCACCATCCACCACAAGAACTCTTCCATTGCCTGTTTCAAGATTTTAAACATCAATGAGCTTATCATGTGATTGGTATATGTATTGTAAACAAATTAAAGACTCGTTTTTTTAGAAGACCCATCTCGTTGCTAGTCACTAAGAATGGTTTAAGCTATCCAAGAACTTGATAACTTTCAAAGGTAAAAACTTTTTTATGTTTTCAGACGTCATGCAGGACCTGCAACCTCTATAAAGAGTTCTTGATGTAAAATCACAGAGACAAGTCGGTTTACCGTAAGAACAACAAATGGTTATCTCCCATCACAAAATATCCATTTGCAAGTAATTGAAGAAGTTCACACAACAGAGTTTCAATTACTACTGCATCAAATAAATGATCTTAGACTTCTTCATAGTTTCAAGCACAGAAAAACTGTAGCTATTTAGTAACTAACAGCCAAGATCAGAGTATAAATCTAATACTAAGCTACGTCAATGATCCTATGCAACGTCATATCTCTAAGTCTCTCTCCATGAGTAAAGTTTGGACTTTTAGTAAAGAAACCTTTACCTTTTTCTTCGAGAAATTGACGGATTAAGCCATTGTCTTCAAATACTTTGACAGTCACCACTGGACCTGAGAATATCTGACGCCGACCGTAAATCTGGAAAATGGGTTGCAGAGCTCGAAGCTGGCCACTACGGATCAGCTCTTGATTCGCATCACAAACCTCCGCAGTTGTCACAAACGCCATCTTTTGCTTCTCACCTGGATTCAGAATTATGATCAGAACAAGTAACACCCAGAAGCCAGAAACAGAACACGTAACGAGATTAATCTGAAAAAAGGTGATGATATCTACATACGGTCACAATCGATCAAACCCACAAGGAAAGTTGCAAACTTTTTCAATCAGTTCACAAGGAAACCAACCTAAATCTATGAAAATCAGAAGGGATTAGATCGAGAATCTCAATTTCGATTACCTGAAACAGAAGAAACTCTGATGAAGAAGAGAGAACTCTGTGTGCCAAGTCTCAGAGAAATGAAGTAATGATATGATTTGAAGGAGACGAAAGTCTAATAATATTTGCTTTGCTTTGGTCATATTACAATAATAAAACAATGATATGTCAGATCCAAGGTAGTTGTTGTCAAGCTTCGGAAAAAGGAATCTTTTTAGCTTTTTACTCTTTCTCTGGTTTCTACTCTGTTTCTCACAAACAAAGCAAAATTAAAGCTCATTAATCAAATGAAAACTTTATTGAGTGATTTGCTTGGACTCTTAAAAGGTAAGCCACAGGTTCCAAATTATTACATCACAAAAATCAAAATGAGAAAGAGACATGGTCCAAAAACTTTTAAGAATGATGCTTTTAGAGTTTGTGGATGGTTTTCATGTCAATAGCTTCACCCAAAGTTCCTTTCTCCACATGATCCCACCACTTCATCAAGAAATTGTCCACCACCAATCTGAACCATGGAGACAGTTTCAGACCTTCCTCACCTGCGTCTGCTTTCTTCACTAGCTCCTTCAGCTCTTCCCTGCTCACATACTTGATTTCAGCTACTTCGTCTGGGTTTGGTTGAACCTTCACGTCCCGCACGATGAAGAGCAAGTAGTCAACTGCAAGAGGAAGGGCAATGGAAATAAAGCTTAACGTTTTGTGATTGTATTAAAGAAAATGGGGAACACAAGTCTAGGGTAATGTTATTACGTTCGTGCTCTCCCCATTTGCCATCAGAAGGAGCCTTGTAAAGCATACGTCCCAAGGCGGTGAACTCATCGACTGGTACATCTTCAGCTACAATACCGAGCTCGTCAAGAAGCTTTCTTTGAGCAGCATTTCTCACACCTGATAAGCATGATACATACAGTGAATTCAGTAATGAAATGTTTACTAATAGTAAGAAGTATTCAATGGTTGGCCCAGTAAATACTAACCAAGTGCCTTTTCGTCGATAAGCTCAGATTCACGGTATAGGGGATGGCTGCAACAAGTGTTTGTCCACACGAGAGGGAAAGTCACCTTTGTTTTCGACCTTTGCTGTTCAAAAAAGAAGAAGGAAATTCAGCAGGATAACACATTAGCTAATTTACTAAAAAACCCAAGCATCTAAAATTACAAGAGCATCCTAGCATCATACCACACCAATATTAAGCGTCTGATCTAAACTCCCATTTACATTGACATTGAGCTTATTTTCTCTATAAAAAGGTGATTTTAAATATGAAAACACAATATCTAGTAACAATCCTGTGATCCATTAATTAAAAACACATGACTTCTCTTAACTTTAAAGCAGTCATAAGCAATTACCTGGAGAAGCAACTCATACTTCGAGTTGAATAAAAATACGCTAAAAGCCCTGTGAAGCAAATTCTTAGCTTCGATATTTTCCATCAGATGACCTGCAGATTATGTAAGGCATCAGTACCTTGAATAGTGGCATGCGAAGTAAAAACCCTCCTCTAATCTATTCAATACCGAAGAAAACAAAGCAGGCAGCATGTTTTTTTTATTTTCGAAGATGTCAATAATGTAAATATTACTATCTCATTACAGAAATTTTCCTTGGCTGGCTAAAATGGCCCAACAATGCAAGATAAAGTTCTTTATAGTACATTAATAAAGTTTTCGAAAGATATTCTTGCAAGCTTTACAGACAGTGAAATGTCAACACCAAAAAGCATATGTTCAACACATTCACAGAGAGGTACAAGACATAGATGGAGAATCAAAAGTAATTCAATCAAAGAAGCCACTTAATGTCAAATCTTGATGCACCAACTGATATCAAGTGCAGTCATAAGAGCACCAGTTAACAAGCACATGAACAAGTTGAGAGTCGTACAAAGTTTACTTACAATTATATTTGCTGTCATGTCCCACCACTCGATCAGTTTCATCAACAAGAATGCATCTGCAAGCAATATAGAAAATGAATCATCACATTAAGTTGGAGAGCGCAAAGGAACAACCAATATCATCAGAACAGTAAACAGCCACACACAGACTCATTCTAAAACGAGACAAATATATATCCAATGAATCCATTTTGGCTATGTTTCAAGCAAAAACAGTGACATCTTTCACAGAGGACACTTAAGCATTGACCTTTTCTCCAGAAATAATGCCTATTTGATTCCAACAACCAGAAAAGGAAACAAAATCCAAAGACCCTTAACAATTACGCAATCCCTAGAATCATAAACTATTACGCAATTGACCAAAGTTCCTAAACCCGAAGCTAATCGAAAACCCTCCAAATCCCACAACCTAATTCCGTCAAAAAATTAATTCCATTTCTCAGCAACAACCCAGATTCAAAAGGTACGATTTTTACAAAACCCAAGACTCGAAATCGAAGTACAAAGAATTCAAAACACTTACTCGTCATCAAACATGAGACGTCTCTGAACCTCATCCATTCCAGCATCTTTGGTATCAGCCATGGCAACACCAGAGAAAGCACGGAAATTCGAAAACTTTATCGATGAAACAGGAAGAGAAACGGATCGGATCGAAGAAAGAGGAAGATGGGGGCGAAATCGGGAAGAGGAAGAAGAGAGAGTAGCGAGAGATCTGAGGCGAATCAAAGGGAGATTAAATAAAGAAGAAGAAGTAATAGACATTGGTTGTGTGCAGCATGTGGTGATCACTAACTGTGAGATGCGCGTCGCTGCTTTCTGCGTTTTTATTTTTTTTTGTAAGGAGTCCCACGATTATTATCATGCACCTCTCCGCATATTATAGAACCTTCTTACTTAAACTGGATGAGATTATTTCCTCTTTTGTCAGCTCTGTAATAAAACCCTTAATTTAACTATGCTTTACAATTCAATCCTAAAACTATGAAATATTACAATCTACTCCTAATCAATCATTTAGAAGAATTATAACATACCAGACAATTTCCAAATAAATTTGGATGTTAATTTCAAACAAATAAAACTGTGAAATTGAAGATAAATAATTAAATATTGTCTTCTAACAAAAATAAAAAATATTACATCAAAAGTGACATTTTTATGTTATTTAAAATGTACCTCAATGTTATACATAGGGGTTGTATTGTAGCTTTTATTAATTGAAAGGTTATTGTGAAGGGTTTCTTACAAGTTTCTCATAAGATAGGGGGCTTTTCGAAAATTCGTCATAAAATGTAGATTTATATTGGCCTCTCCACGAAAGTTACCTATCGTCTTGGTCTGAAGAGGAACACAAACTAGAGTTAGGGTTAGGGCTCCTCCCTTTGCCTGTGAATTCGTCCCCTGTCGTAGCCGCCATCGAAGATGACTGGTAAGGCCAAGCCAAAGAAGCACACGGCGAAGGAGATTCAAGCCAAGATCGATGCTGCTTTAACTAATCGCGGCGGAGGATTAGCCGGAATCGCTGATCGGACCGGGAAAGTGAAAGGAGGTCACGCGAAATTCGAGTGTCCTAACTGCAAAATCACAGCTCCGGATCTGAAGACGATGCAGATTCATCACGAATCTAAGCATCCCAAGATCCCGTATGAGGAATCTAAGCTCGTGAATCTTCATGCGGTTTTAGCTCCTGTTGCTGAAGCGAAACCTAAACCTGGAATCAGAGGAAGCTTGAAGAAGTAACTTCAATTTCTTTATAAGTTGTGATCTTTTTGGTGTTTCCTCTGTTCTGAATCTATCATGTTGATGATGCTTATGGTTTCTACTTTTTTTATCATCTCAGACTTGTTACCTGGTGTTTTCCATATGGAAGGGATGTTGTATGAATAAAATTATTCATCTTTGTGTTAATTTTTTAGTGTTCTTATGACAAGAATCAGTGATGCAGTTTGGTTTTGTCTTTTGTAATTTCAATCTCTCTGTCTTGTGTTGTGATATAACATTTTCATGAACAAGAATCTGTTTGGCAGTGTTCTGCAGCTTGAAGGTTCCAACTGCTTGAAGCTTCGAACAGAACAATAAGCAGATGTGTTCATGTTTTCAGAAGCTGTTTTGATCTGATCATAATGTCTGTTTTTAACCGAGATATCTTTCAGGCAAATATAAATTTTCTAGTTGGAGAAGATAGCTATTTAATCAAAATCTATGTTTCTGCTTAGACAGAACTGCAAAGCACATCAATGTGTAGAGTCATCTTGTTTTCTGTTTGGTTCGGTTTAGTGGTGAGTCAAAACAATTGGTTGTTCCTTCGTTCAATTTCTTAGTTTGGGATTTTACTTTCTCAAATTTCGTACACTGAGAAAATCAATATCAATCAGTAGTGACCTGTCCCAATTCGATGACTCAGTCACATGGAGGCAGCTAACGACATTATAATATTCACCTCTTTATTTATTTATTTTACGTGTGCCCTCTGTTTTGTACAGATGAAGGGACAGAGGAAGACCATGATAGATAAACAGAATAAAGTCTCTTTCGGTAAAACTAATAGGATTCTTTAATTATTATCTTAAAACACACATCTTTAGACCATAGTTTTCTAATTACATGTGCTCTATTAGTCAGAAACCTTGTCTTGTAGTGCACATGGTACAAATTGGAAGATGACTCAGTACTCTTAACCTTCCTCTGTTTCCCTTTGAAAAATATTTAATTTCTTTGACCAAAGTAGCACCAAATTTGATTTATTCACATTCAGTTTTGTTGACTCTTAAAATGTTACATAATGTTCCACTTATGCAACTATTATTGTAAATTGTATAATTATTGTTATTTGAAATGTCTTTGAACAATTACATAAAAGCAACTGTAAGAGTTGACAAGAAAAGAAAAAAAAGAAGAAATAAGATAAAAGCAACCTAGGCACTAGAGGTCATTGAGCTTAAAATAACCTCCCCTGCATCAGTTGCTAATGAGAAACAACGTTTTTATGTACATCCCTGTTTATGAATGTTGATATATATACTAACTTTCCCTACTAAAAGAATCATGCAGTGACCGATAAATCGAAACTCCCATTAAAACCGCGAGCCATGTACCCCACTTGGTTGCTGCTGTCTCTCTTTTCAAACTTTAGCAGCCTGAGGCTGCGGTATCTGGACATTGTCTTCTTCGTATGACAACCTTCTCCTCTTGAAGCCATATCCATGATAACGATACATAATGCTCAAGAGACATTGCCTCAAGCTCACGGTATCAAATGCCTCTATAAAGTTCAAGTCTCTTTGTCTCCACTTCAAACCAGCGTTCTTCTGGTATTCCTCGAGGACAGATGACAAACACCAGCTCTGAACTTTTCTCAAGCATCCCACTAAACAACCGGTCCTATGCTGTATTCACCAAAAACACCAAATCATAAGTGTCCTGTAAAAGACTAATAACACAATCTCCTAAATCACAGCGTGTCCTTGCTAACTAAAAACACAAGCCCAAGGATCCTAATAACATAGACTAATCTCCTAGAAAACAAAGACGAATGAAGGTCGTGGAATATATTACCTTCCCACGTTTGCAATGAATGAGAATCGGATGGTTTCTTACATCTACAGAGAAACAAAACATCTAATTCAAGGCTCATAAAACATCTAAGAAGAGTCTGTAATAAAGTTTCTGGTTCCTTACCAACTAAGACCTTGAGAGCATCCAAAACTGTATCTTTTGGCATTGGAGTCTGCAGATCAGAATCAATTCAATGTCAAAAATTACACAGACTCCGAGATCAAAAGCCACAAGAAGCAACAGAGGCTAAAGAATCTAGCTTTCGGATTCACAGAGAGATTCCATAAAGATTAAAAACGCACCGTTTTGCCTTCGATTCCAAATTGGAAAAGCTTAATGTTGTTAGCCTCAAGAAACTTGAGATTCTCCTCTGGGTATGGTTCAGGACACAGATAACTGTTTTGGTGAAACCAAACATCAGAATGAATGAAACAGTGAAAATTGAAGATGAATCAATCAAAACCTTACATGATGGAACGAAGATTAAGGGTTTTGAGGAAACCGAAATTCTCAGGTTGAGGGAACCCAGATCGGTAAACACCATCTTCAACCATGGAGAAATTCGACGGCGAAACTAAAACACCACCGTCATGTTCCTCCGTCTCCATAATCAAGCACATCGATATGAATCAAACAAAGAGAGAAGAGAAGATTTGATGGGGAAATGAATCGAGGAAGAAGAAGGTTTACTTATAGGAGGAGAAGAGGATCAAGTGGGGTTCTTTTTGTATAAAGGAGACAACTTTGGAAAGCGGACTCTGATTTTGGGAGGTTTTGGTGTAAAAAGATTCTTTCTTCTTATTTGGTAAAACCCAAACCTTAATGGATTTAGGAAAAGGTGGACCCTTTAAGGAATCCTCTCAGATTCCGACACGTGTTGTTAGATCCCGCATTTGACATTTCTTCTTGTGAATCTAATTTGAGTCAATCCTTTTTGTTTTGACATTTATAAATTGAATCAAAATAGTAAAGTGGTCGAACTCGAATAAAAGTATAAAACTAGTGGTCGAATCATGGAAAATAATATATAGTCAAATTAACGTGGTCTCACAATTTGACTATTGGAAATAATAGAAAATGTGTTGACAAAAATAGAAAAATCCACAATTAATTATATGTATAAATAGGGAAGTTAACATCTTGGCTATTTTCTTTTTGTTTGGACAATCTAATCTTTGCATATAGATGAGAAATTCATATTTAGGGATGTATTGTTTTTAAAATGGTAAACATCATTGTGGCTCTTAAAACTGTCAAACATGAAATGAGTGGATAGATTGAAGATTAATGAGATATATCATATATGTGAATGGGATGTGAAAATAAATGCATAAATACAGTATATCTTATTCATTTCTTATATAGTTGAGTAATATTTTTCTTTTAAATCTTTTTTTTTTTATGTGGGCTGTCCATTTTGTTATATTTAACTAAGTTATTAACTTTTAGAAAAATATTGTGAAAGTTTTATGCTGATTAGATTTTTGGTTGCACTTTATTAAACTTGTATACCATAAAAAATAAATTAAAAATATAGTATTCTTCTTGTAATAATAGGTTGATTTTATGATTTTCGGAAAAGCTAAATATATGACAATTTTTGTCAACCAAATATCAATCCAAACAATCTTCGATCACATTTATAGAGAGATGGATATAATTTGTTAACAAAAACTTAACTCGGTATATAATATTATACCAATCTCGGAGTTTTCTCTTACAAAAATGTTTTTTAAAAGACTCAAATTTTGTGTGTATTTATCTTTGATAGATAGATAAAAATCTCGAAAAAGCTCATTCTTTAGCAGAATCAACCTCCAACTCTCATTTTACCTCATGCAAAGATTTTTCGTTTTTATCTTCAATAAAGTTATCACCCTCGGACTTTATTTGATGCAAAGAGTCTGCATTATCATCTTTTGAATCATCATCATCATCAAAGTAAACACTTTGATCATCGTCTTCTTCATCATCATCAGTTTTCGAGCTAGAAATGTGCTCAAGGTGAGTATGCTTTTCCCCTTCCTTCTCTTCTTCATTCATTAGTGAATCATCTTCATCTTTGTCGCTATCATACCGCGAGGAAGTGCTTTCTTCGTTTGAGTTATGGCTACTTTTACTGCTTAACGTCTCGTCATTACATCCCACTTCTTCCCAACTATATCTATAGTCTATCTTTAGGCTTTGTGCCGCCATTTTCTCATCAATAGGCTTTGATGATGGACTATTTTGGTCTTTTTCAAGTTCGTCATCTGAGTTGGAATCACATTCATCATCAGATTCTCCCATGCTATCTTCATTCTCCTTATGTTTCTTCATCATGTTCTTACTGACTTCCTCCTTTTCATTATCTGAAGAAGTTGAATCATCTTCTGATGATGTACAAGACTTATCATCTTCCATTGTTGGTTCAAGAGATACAAATTTTGAATCAGCTCGACTTAAGGCTATAGACATGCTCTTGTCTCTGAATGATTCAATAGGAGCTGCTTTAGGAATACCATCTTCTGTTGACATCGAGAGGAAGCTTAGCGCAACCATTACATCACTTATCAAAGGACGGGCAGTTGGTTCCTCTTGTACACACATCGAAGCTATTGCCACTGCTTGATTTAACCCTCTTTCTGAGAATCTCTTATTCATCGTTGGATCTGCCATATCTGGATATCTTTTTGGATCCCTAAATATCGGTTGCGCCTGCAATAATATGACTTGTTAATAAATAAATAACTATTATTTGATTGATTAAAAAAAAGGAGCAATATCCATGGTTTGTTATTGTACCCATGAAACTAAGTTTTGTTCATCATTAGGCTTAGTAGTATCCATAGCTTTTCGGCCCGTGATGAGCTCGAGCAACACAACTCCAAAGCTATAAACATCTGATTTCATACTGAGAGTTCCTTCTCGCGTATACTCAGGCGCGGAGTAACCATAAGTTCCCATCACTCGAGATGAAAAACCCATCATCGTATCACCCGTCCCGGGTCCTAGCTTATGCAAACCAAAGTCAGAAAGCTTAGGAGAAAACTTTTCATCCAACAAGATGTTCGAAGCTTTCAAATCTCGATATATCACAGGTGGATTTGCTTTTTCGTGCAAGTAATCAATTCCTTGTGCTGTGTCATATGCTATTTGCATCCTCCTTGTCCAATCCATCGGTTCACCATTTTGTTCTGCAAAATAATCATCCAAAAATCTCATATTTTCCCACAAAACAAGTAAAATATGTTCAAGATGCTCTCATTTTATACCGTGAAGATGGTCATGAAGGGAACCTCCAGAGATATAATCATAAACCAAAAGCCTTTGATCTCCATCTGCGCAATAACCTATAAGCTTAACAAGATTTGGATGATCGAGCCGACCTAACGATAAAACCTCAGCTTGAAACTCTTTGCTCCCATGTAACCCATGTTTGTCCAGTTGCTTTACAGCCACAACATGGCCATTATTTTTTAGGGTTCCTTTGTAAACCCTACCAAATCCACCTTCTCCTAACAAGCATTCTTGCCGAAAATTCTTCGTGGCTGTCGCTAATTCTCGAAACGTGAATGTCTTCAACGTTGTTTCTTCTGGTTGCTCTATTTCATTAGGGCGACTTCTCTCTTTAAAAAAAAAAAAATATTAATTTATTTTAAGATGAAACTTATACATAAGATTCCAACATTACATACCAGGTGGTGTGGATTCGTTGACATTAGCCTCATCTGTACTTGAAGATTTCTTGTTCTTCGGCGAAGTGAAACATGGGAAGCAATGCATGATGATCAAAACCAAATTTTGTTTTAAATGGTAAAAAGGTTAATTTAGAAAGAAAAAAAATGAGAAGTAAAGAAAGTTTTTTTGTTTGTTTTGGACTTAGCAATGATTCGGGTCCTTCAAGAAAATTGAAGGACCCAAGTAAAAACACAAAGAAAAAACCAAAGGAGGAAGAGAGGGAAAAGAAAAAACGAGACAAATCCAAACAACCACAAAACGATGTAAAAAAGAGTGATTTATCCGAGAAATGAGGGAAAAAAATTTTGGATTTAAAAATTTTCTATCAATAAAAAATAATTGTTTCTCCCAAATACATGGAGAACCATCCTTCACTTAGTTTTGAGATTTCTGTAAAACCTAATTTTAAAATTACGTAAAAAATAGTTACTCCTTGGTGTTAAGATCTATTTGGATTAATCTGTCCCAAAACAGAATAAAATAAAAAGATGAAAAAAAAATCTGGGTTTTCATACATTAATTATCAAGGCTATTTTTAAAAATTTGTTCTACATTGCAAAGTAAAATAGTTCGGAATTAACAAAACCGGATACATGTAATATGTAGTTTAGTGGTCTAGTATTGTTGCTAATATAATAATGTTACAAATCACAGTCTGGATTTGAGTTCGTATAATGCATAATTTTCTTTTTCATAAGCTTATATATATTTTGCAAAATATATGTGCCGTAATTAAAATTTAAAGTAATCATCTAGATCATAAGAATATAAGATGTTGTACAGTAAGGCTGAACTCTGTTTATTGGGCTTAGTCGTCAAAGCCCAACTAAATAAGTCCATTAGAACTTATCTGTCTCTCTTTACATTTGCTAACTATTCCGGCAAATCGCTTTCCTCCGTGTCTACCTTCGAGATTCTTGAAAGATGAGTTTCCTAATCAACTTTTAATCGCTCCAATCTGCTATTGTTGGTTTCGCTTCACTCTCCACTTAGAGATCTCTCTGGGCTCATTTTCAACAATTTATTAAAGTGACTCCGAATGGTACAGCTTTTTCGATTTTGCTTATTACGAAATTCTTCAATTCCCGTTCGTTGATTCTCCTATTGACTCTTAATGTGTGTTGGGTCTGAAATCTGTACAATCTATCTTGTATGTTGTCTGACTGATGTCACTGTCTCTGATCATTCTTCGTAGATATCGTCAGCTCTGATGTAGTCTCTAAGTCTCTGTAGATTCATTAATTGAAATAGTATTTGTTATTCAATCCATTTTTTTTTTCTTTGAGTGGTGTATATATGGAATGTTCATTAAGTAGTGTTTTGTATTGTTGATTTTAATTCTTGACATGGATTAGGGTTTTGTGTGATGTATACTCAGTTCAAGTTCTTTTTTGTTTGCAGTGTGTTTTAAGAGGCTGTGCAATTCCTGAGATGATTCGAAAGGAGTAATTTGGTTTTAGATGCAATGCATCATGGCTGATCAAGCTTTAATCACTTTAGATTCCGAAGATATTTTGGTAGCAGACCATAGTTTGGTGATAGGGAAAGAGTTTCCTGATGTGGAATCTTGTAGAAGAACTTTGAAAGATCTGGCTTTAGCTCTGCATTTCAATCTTCGTATAGTGAAATCAGACCGGAGCAGATTTATAGCTAAATGTTCCAAGGAAGGTTGTCCGTGGAGAATTCATGTCGCAAAATGCCCTGGTGTTCCGACGTTTTCAGTTAGGACGTTTAATGGTGAGCATACCTGTGAAGGGGTCCAAGATCTGCATCATCAGCAAGCCTCGGTTGGTTGGGTCGCTAGATCGTTGGAAGCACGGATTAGGGATAATCCACAATACAAACCGAAGGAAATTTTACAAGATATTCGCGATGAGCATGGAGTTTCGGTTTCTTATATGCAGGCTTGGCGTGGGAAAGAGCGGAGTATGGCTGCACTCCATGGAACTTATGAGGAAGGGTATCGTCTTCTTCCTGCTTATTGTGAGCAAATAAAACTGGTGAACCCTGGAAGCTTTGCTTCTGTTTATTCTTCTGGACCTGAAAATTGTTTCCAGCGTTTGTTTATTGCGTACCGAGCATGTATATCGGGATTCATTAGCGGTTGTAGGCCCCTTCTCGAGCTCGATAAAGCGCATTTAAAAGGGAAGTATTTGGGTGCAATACTCTGTGCTGCTGCTGTTGATGCGGATGATGGTCTATTTCCTCTAGCTATTGCGATTGTTGATATCGAGAGCGATGAAAACTGGATGTGGTTCCTCTCTGAACTGAGGAAACTTCTTGGAATGAATTCAGAGAGCATGCCGAGGCTCACAATACTCTCAGAAAGACATCCAGGAATGGTGGAAGCAGTTAATTCGCACTTCCCGACTGCTTTTCATGGGTTTTGTCTCCGTTATGTGAGCGAGAATTTCCGCGATACATTCAAGAACACAAAGCTTGTTAATATGTTCTGGAGTGCTGTTTACGCTCTTACTGCATCAGAATTTGAATCTAAGGTTAATGAGATGGTTGAGATATCGCAAGATGTGATACAATGGTTTGCGCTCTTCCCACCAGAACTTTGGGCAGTCGCTTATTTCCAAGGCGTAGTACGGTATGGGCATTTTCCATTAGGTATCACAGAGATATTGTACAGTTGGGCTCTTGAATGCCATGATCTCCCGATCGTTCAAATGATGGAACACATTCGAACTCAAATATCATCCTGGTTCGATGCCCGTCGTGATTCAAGCTTAAGATGGAACACAATACTCGTTCCTTCAGCAGAGAAACAGATCGGGGAAGCCATCTCTGATGCTGGTTGTTACCAAGTGCTGCGTGCGAATGAGGTCGAGTTCGAGATTGTTTCAACCGAGAGAACAAACATAGTGGATATCCGAGCACGAGTATGTTCCTGCAACCGTTGGCAGCTTTACGGTTTACCATGTGCTCACGCAGCCGCAGCACTCATCTCGTGCAGACAGAACGCACGACTATTCGCAGAACCCTGCTTCACAGTTGGAAGCTATCAGCAGACATACTCACAGATGATACCCGAGATCCCGGACAGAAACTTGTGGAAAAATCAACAACAACAACAACAACAAGCCGAAAAGAGCTTACCGTTAATACAACCGCCTAAGACGCGGAGACCACCGGGTAGACCAAAGAAGAAAGTTGCTCGAGCTGAGAATCTCAAGAAACCCAAGAGAATTGTTCAATGTGGTCGCTGTCATTTGTTGGGACACTCTCAGAAGAAATGCACACAGCCCATTTGAACCCTAAGCCTCTTTCTTTTCACTTGTTTGTTATATCCTATAGTAGCCTTTTCTTCAACTTGTCATGTTTCTAAAATAAAACTTCGGAATTTTCTATAACCAAATTTTAATTCTAGACTTGTGTTCTTAAAATTTTGGTTGTGTTGTTAGAGAAGAAAATCTATAATTAAACCAACCCGGTTCAGATTGTATTGTACCGAACCCGATTTGTCAAATCTAATTTTCCCGCCAAAATTGAAAATGAAGCCGCGAAAATAGATGATAAAGACCTAGAAATCGTGAGAGAGCCGAAGGTCGAAGATGGAATCAGCACCGACGGGATGTTTCAAATGTGGCCGTCCTGGTCATTGGTCACGAGATTGTCCATCATCGGCTCCTGTCGCCGGCGGCAACAATAATCCCTCTTCTTCTTCATCTCAAATCCCTAATAGTGAATCTCAGAGATCTTTCGCTAAAAGTGGAAATCGGACATCCACAGCTCCTGTTGCGAAAGTTACGAAGGCGAAAGTTCAAAGGCCTAAGCTAACTCCTGAGTTGCTTCTCTCTGAGGATGGTCTCGGGTACGTTCTTCGGCATTTCCCTAGATCCTTCAAGTATCGTGGCCGAGGCAAAGAGGTAACTCGATTTTCCTTGTCGAATCTGGAATCAGTTTTGCTTCTCTCGTAGATCGGAATGTGATAAATTTGGATGTGTTTTGTATTGTAGGTTAGTGATTTGGGGAATTTGATAAGGTTGTATAGTGAGTGGCATTCTCATTTGCTACCTTACTATTCGTTTGATCAGTTTGTGCATAAAGTGCAACAAGTTGCTACCACTAAGCGTGTCAAGGTACATTAGCTTAATCCCATTTTCTGTTTTTGTAAGTTTTCTTCATGTATCTTTGAAATGTTCCTTGTGGCAATTGTGAATTTGGATTTTCAAGGATAAAATACTCTGATGATTGTATTAATCTACGGTTGTCATTATTTACTAAAATCAGGATTACAATCATGTGTTGGTTTATAAGTTCCATGTACTAGAACCTGAGAATGTGTTTAAGATGTTTTGGTAGGTGATCGTTGTGTTCATACCTTAGTCTTTACTTTTCCTAATGCATTTAGTACTTGGTGGCTGACAAAAAAGACTAATGTGTTATGCTTTTAGATTTGTATAAACGAACTGAGAGAAAGGGTCGCGAGCGGAGTTGATCCAAACAAGTTATACGAAAAACAGGTTGAAAACAATGCTCCTTCTGAAGATGAAGAAGGTATGTCAAACAGATCAGTAACTTAATACTGCTCAATTGTGGAATTTGGTTGGCTGCCTTAGTTTTAAGAAACTGATATGAAAGAGGAAATGCTTCTTTGGTTAACTGTTACTCCTTTACAACTCAGCTAACGAATACTCTGTTGCAGGTAATCTAGATATGGATCAGCCAAGTCATGACGATGTGAACATACCACCGTCGAAGAGTGTTGATGTTGATCTTGCTGCTGATACAAATGCTGATACATTCCAAGACAGTATGTTGAATGAGATCTTTGATAATGCAACGGATTCTGAACGTCCTTCGAAGCTACCACCAAGCGATGATCAAACCATAGATCAAAGCAGTGAACTGACAGAAGAACAAAAGGCACGTATGGAAGCTAATAGATTGAAGGTAATGGAGAGAGCTCAGAACATTTCCGAGGAACAGAAATTACGTATGGAAGCTAATAGGCTAAAAGCTCTTGAAAAAGCCAAGGCAAGGCTTGAAGCAAGTCAAGGTTAGCTATTACTGAGAGTAGAGATACTCAATTCGAGCTGTGGACTGAGTCTCATTGGGATTTTGGTGTTTTGATCAGAGTCGAGAGGTAAGAATTGTAACCAATGTGTAACCAAATCTAGCATATGTATATCTCTGGTACTGTTTTAATTTCGGTTAGGTGATGGTTCAGTTTTCTTTTCAATTCGGATTGATTTGGTTAAAATTCAGGTTAGGATCCATATCAAACCCAAAATATTGGACCGTTCTGTTCCAACCAAATTTGATCATTGGCATAAAAGCTCATACTTGTTTAAATGATTTGTTTTTTTCCAAGATTTGTCTTTTTTTCACACCAATCGAATTTTATATAATTTTATTATTGGATTAACCATACAAAAGAGGACAAAGATGATAAAACAAACAATACAAGTTTTTGTGACGTGTTCTCTACCGTCCAATTTTGGTGGAGAAGATAAAATAAAAATGGGACACTCTAGTCTTTACGGAAATAAAATCAATAAGGGTACTTTCGTCTTTTCGTTCACACAAACTTTGAATTAATTAAATATTTTCCAAAATTTCTTGTTTCTTTTGTGTGGAGGTGAGACGAGAACGCTTTTTTGCTTTTCGTCTCTGTCTCTCTCTTCACTTGTTCTCTAACCTCTCTCTCTCTCTCTGTTTACACGATTCTATGTCTTCTTCTTCTTCCTCCATTGTCATTCTCCATTTTCTCGTTGGAGGAAGATCGATCGGTGAATTTCTTAGAGTGATGATGACTGTATGATAATGTCTTATGGTTATCATTCTTCTTCTTCTTTACGTCTATGGATTTTAATGCTGGAGTTCCTATGTCCTCTCTTTCTCCTTTGATGAATCAAGGTCTGATCAATTTTTGTTTCTAAATTTTGATCGGAATTTTTTTGTAATTGGGTTTAAAATTTGTTCGATTGTTTCTGATTAGATGCAATGTGGCAAATGACTTTGAGTTCTGATGAAACTATGGAAACTGGTTCGTATCCGGAGAGACCAGGAGAGCCGAATTGTTCTTATTACATAAGAACTGGTCTTTGTCGATTTGGTTCCACTTGTCGGTTCAATCATCCTCGTGATCGGGAACTGGTACGATATGTTTCTTTTTTTGTGTTTCTCTGTTTGATTTTGGAGCTTTTTGAGTTCAGAGATCTGTTAAGTTGGATAAAATTACCAAGATTTTGATAATGTTTTGATATCTCTTTAAGTTTCTGTCTCATTGTCCTAATTTTAGGTTATAGCCACTGCAAGAATGAGAGGTGAATACCCTGAAAGAATTGGTCAGCCTGAATGCGAGGTGATCAATTTTGATTAGCAGTTTTTCACGATATGGTAATGAGTCATCTTCTTACACAAACTTACATTGAATGTTGTGAGTTTGTCCAGTACTATTTGAAGACAGGAACGTGCAAGTTTGGAGTGACATGTAAGTTTCATCATCCTAAGAACAAAGCTGGGATTGCTGGTAGGGTCTCACTCAATATGTTAGGCTATCCTCTACGCCCGGTATGTTTATTTCGTTACTTTTCCGTTGTTACATTCTCTTTTTGTTGTAGTCTCTCTCACGTGAATCTTCATATATGTAGAATGAGGTTGATTGCTCTTATTTTCTAAGAACCGGACACTGTAAATTTGGTGGCACTTGTAAATTCAACCACCCTCAGCCTCAACCAACTAGCATGATGGTTCCTAGACCTTCTTTTATTGCCAGTCCTCGGTGGCAAGATCCGTCTGCTTACGCTTCCTTAATTATGCCTCAAGGTGTTGTACCGGTTCAAGGATGGAACCCTTACAGCGTAAGCTCTCTCTTACCATATCTATTACAACAGGATTGGTAATAATAACCTTCAAAGGATGGTGTCTGTTTTGTTAGGGTCAGCTCGGCTCAGCTTCTCCTTCAGGTACGGGAATTGATCACAACTACAGAAACTTACAGCAGAGCGAGACCACAGAGGT
Source organism: Odontarrhena argentea (assembly GCA_900406245.1). NCBI lineage: Eukaryota > Viridiplantae > Streptophyta > Magnoliopsida > Brassicales > Brassicaceae > Odontarrhena > Odontarrhena argentea. Next base: position 13,949 of record OVAF01000417.1, on the reverse strand, counting down.
AGGGTCTCAATCCCAAGGGATGTACTCGGGGTTTAATACGGGCTCCTCTGTTCCGCTAGGAGGGTACTATACATTGCCGAGGGAAAGCGTTTTCCCTGAAAGACCCGGACAACCCGAATGCCAATTCTACATGAAGACAGGTGACTGCAAATTTGGCACAGTTTGCAAGTTTCATCATCCTAGAGACCGACAAGCTCCTGCTCCTGATTGTCTCCTAAGTCCCCTCGGCCTTCCTTTACGCCAGGTAAGCTCTATGACTGTAACAAAACACATCTTGCTCGACTTTCTTCGTTTTCTCTAATTCTCCTTCTTCTTTTTTGTATAGGGAGAGCCATTGTGTGTTTTCTATACTCGCTATGGAATCTGCAAATTTGGTCCAAGCTGTAAATTTGATCACCCAATGCGAGTATTCGCATACGACAACACAGCTTCAGAGACAGATGAAGGTGTGGAAACATCAAGTGGAACAAGACAAGCAGCAACGACAACCTCTGGTAAAGACACAACAACCATTGATACACAGCAGTGAAGAAAGAGAGCTTAAATTGATTTTTCAAAGAGGAAACTGTAAATTCTCTCTCATTTTGCATTTTAATCTCAAGCAATTTATTAATAATGTATAGAGGTGATTATTATACAAAAAACTGATGTTGATCTGATGATCGCCATTGTTGTAATATTCTTTTGGCGAATCTGGTGAATAAAATGATATAAGTAATCTCCTTAAATTTGACCGGTTTGATCCGGTTACTAATTTTGTAATGTACGTTGGATTTTGGGCCATAACGTAAACGGGTATAGTACAGCTAAAAGCCCAATGATCTATTAAACGGCATCGTTTTTAGTTCAGTCTATATAGGTTGTTGCCACTTCACTCTGGTCTGTCACTTTTGTCTCTTTTGGAAGTGAGGAAAAAATGGAGAAGGCGTTAACGAAAGTGACGAGCTTTAAAGTGGGAGGTTCATGGATCTCCAAGAAAGCCAAGGAAGAGCTCACAAACATCACTAATGACCTCACTGTGAGTGCTTTCTTTTCGTTTTGCGTTGGTCATAAAATGAGATTCGATTTTGAAAATCTACTTCACTGGATGTTTCAAAATTTTGTAAGAATTTATAGATCTAGCAAGATCTGATATGGATTTCGTCATATCAACCTGAAAATAATTAGAATTTTGATACATTAAGTTCCAATTTTAGAAATTTTGTGATTAACTCTCAATTTTGTGGTTTCCATTTAAAGTCATTGTTTACTAGAAGGGGGAAGACAAATATCTGTGGGGTTTTGGCACTGACATTACCAAACCTGGAAACATCTGACTGAAACAGTTACACTTGAATTTGTGTTCTTGTTCTGATATCAATTCCAAGCTAACATTTTTTTCGATTTAAAGCGTCTCATTCATTCATGTTCTGTTCCTAGCCTATATTATTTATTCGACATGCGTTTTGTTTTCTACTTAGATGTGGTCTTCCATTGCCTTATTCTTGAATATATAATCTTTCGATATTTTCTTTTGTGTCCAGACTTTCTCCAGTACGGTTGAAGAGAAAGCAAAATGGGTTTTCAACAAGCTTAAAGGTAGCACCAATTTTGAAAACACAGAAAGTTTTGAACCTCGTAAATTCATTTTGTGCTTTTCCTTGGAACAGGAAAACCTCTCAAGAGCTTACCGGATCTCCTCAAAGAATATAATTTACCAGCAGGACTCTTCCCACAAAACATAATCTGCTACGAGTTCGATGAGACGAAGAACAAACTCACTGTTTTCTTCTCAACACCCTGCGAAGTCACATTCAAAGATGGATCAGCCATAAGATACGCGACACGCGTGAAAGGGATTTTGCTCAGAGGGAAACTTATGGGGGTGGAAGGAATGAAGACAAAAGTTTTGGTTTGGGTAAAAGTCACAACTATTTCAGTCGAGAACTCGAAATCGGACAAGCTGTGGTTCACTGCTGGTGTCAAGAAATCTCGATCCAAGAACGTTTACGATACGCCTCTCGATGGTATCAAAGTTGTTGGAGAGTTCTAAGGTTTTCTTCTTTAGACGCCTGTCATCCTATTTGATTCATAAGTTTATCATCATATTGGAATTTGGTTATTTGCATCTCGGGAAGAGGTATATATAACTCTATTTGTTCTACATAATGCAAGAAATCACAAACTCATATCAAACTTGAGCAACATTGAGTATAAGTTACATTCTATTCTCGGTTTAAGATCTGGCTTATATTATTCTAAATTCCGGTTCTACCGTTTGCTTACGTTTGTATTTGGACCAAAACATAAAATAGTTACAGCCCAAATGATGTATTAGAGCACTCAAAAGCCCAATACTATAAACGGCATCGTTTTGCTTCACTCTATTGGTCGCCCTAAAAAGACATGAGTATAAGACTTGTGTTTCCGTCACTCTGTTCTTCCATCACAGTTTTTAGGGTTTATAGAGTTTTTATTATCGAGTATGTATATGAGGTCATCTACATAGCAAAATAGGCCAAACTTTTGTATCAATTTTGTGTCGGAAGATGACAAGATTTAGATTTATCTCCATGACATTTGTCTACATGGAAGTCTTTCTTCTTCATGTAGTAGCTCTACGGAGAACACATTGGTTTTAATTTCTTATATGTTTTATTGTCCCTGGGATTTGAATTTTTGTGGGGTTGGTCATCTATAAAGCAAATAGGTTATAACTCAATACCAACTTTGTGTCGGAAGATGACAAGATCGAATTTTGCAGTTCCATGATTATATTCTCCATGGATTTATTTTCTTCCGTGGAGTGGATATGTGGAATTGCATATAATTGTCCCAAGTTAACAAATGTGATTTTATTCATAACCTGTTTATTTGTTTCTGTATTTGATATCTTTATGAGATTATCATTTCTGCAGCTGATAGCTATATTTGTTTTTCTGTGTTTCTTTGTCCCACATCGGTAAACATGGCTCTGACAATGGAATCGAGTATATGATTGCCCCTTTGGCCCCTGCGCAAGGATGACACGCACGAGAAATGGTCCAAAAAAATTTCCGAAATCGATGTGTTCTTCAACCTCGAGAAAATAGCTCTGGAATCATGAAAGCATCAAACTTCTCATGAACTTTTAAAACCCAAATCTCATAGCTTTGACAATGTACAAATTGTCTTTCTTTTGTCAATATCAATATATTTGGTTTTGATATCAGTTTTGCATTTGATTTTGAGTAGCCTTGGTTTTTTTTTTTTTAATGACTGGAAGAAAATATTCAAATTTCCACATTGGAACCCAATTAACACAAAAAGGCTTTATAAAAAAGCCCATAAGGCCTAACAATGAATATCTTTCTTCTGTGTTTCTTTGTCCCACATTGGGAAGTTTGAACATAATGTCTTTCTGTTTAAGAAACGATATGTCAAATTCATTCGAAATAGCCATTGATGTCTTTAAATGGAACCTTAAAGTCTCTATTATGTATCTGATTCTCAACTAAAAACAATAAAAATTAAAAATAAAAATTAAATTAAAGTTAAAATTAAACCTTTTAGTTTTTTTTTGTTGATATCATCCAAACGTAAACTACAAATGCAAAAACGAACAAAATTCCATTTAGGGTTCGATTGGCAAAGCTGATAGCAGAGCGGTAGCATTAAGTAGCAGAAGCTATATGCTGCAGAAACTGTATGCTGTGATTAATTATATATAAATTGTTTGATTGGCACGACAATGAGCAGATACATAAAAAAAAAATTAAAATATATAACATTTAATGAAATGAAAACTTTTATGGAAGTGGATTAATTCGTTTTAGGAAATAAAATATCTCTGCAAGAATATTATTGTAATTAAATTTTTTTAATGCTAAATGCTATTATAAAAGCTTCAATAAGGAGCATTATGGAATTGAGCATTTAGGAGCATTTAGATTAAGTTAATGCTCTCTTAAATGCTTTAGATATAAAAGGTGATTGGATACCCAAAAGGTTTTAAGCTCACCTAAATGCTTTGCCAATCGAACCCTTAGATGCTACATCTAGATATAGAAAGCAAAATAAATAACGAACAACATCTTGATTCAATATCTAGATGCTGCATTTGGATGTAGCATCTAGATATTGGCATATTGCACTCAGCAACAAAAACGAACATGGCCTGAATCTGGAGCACTTTCTCTTGCTACCTATGTAAATATATTTTTGGTTAGATCATAAACAGTTGTTATATAATTTCAGTTTCTATTATCAGCTTGCAAGCTCTCTTTATTTTTTTCCATGCAGTCTGATTATAGTTTACAAGTTAAAGATTAAAAAATTTGATAATACGCGTAAGTATTAATTAATATATTGAAGAAACCATGACGCGGAGAAAAGTAAACAAACACGGACACGGACCAGGAACACAAGACTGCCGACCCAGTCCGAGTCAGTCACACACGCCTAATCCAAAGTCTTCCTTAATTACTCGGTTTATCTTTTTAATTACTCCTTAATTACTATTTTCTTAATTAACGACTTTTTTTTTTTAATTTCAACAATGACTATTTCAAATTCACATACGCAATGAGTCTCTTATACGTACTCGAGTCTAGTCCACTTTTATCCGTCTACGTCAAATATTTAACACCTTTGTAATTTTGAACCAACGTAAATGAAGTTATACGTCATGGCACATATATATGATATAAGACTTAGTAAACATCGTATAATAATAATAATAATCAAAAGGAAAAAATAAAATAATAATAATAATCAAGAATGTAATTACTCACTAACGTATGAAAATGGTCAGGAACTAATAATATATAATTATTAATGAAATTAAACTTATAGCTAACAACTTAATAAGGGTTTTAATTAAGGAGTGTCTACAATTAATGTATCAAAACATTAGATTATATAAAATTATGATAAGGAAAAACACGGGTGATTCATAATTTTATATAATGTAATAATACTATATAGTTCTTTTCTTGGTACCATCTACTTATATACTAAACTTTCTAGATCATTATTATATGAAATAAGAATTTTAAAGAATAAACCGAAAGAACTGAGTCATAATCAAAGAATATTTCAAAATATTTCAACGGTCAACATTCCAATTCAGTTCACAAACATTAATCAAAATCTTTTTCTCTTTCAAGATTTCACAACCTTTGACCATGTCTCTCTTCATACATATATATAAGTACAAGTCCACATACATGCATATATAAAAAAAAAACACGTAAACAAAACTTATATTTATACAACAACTCATAAACCCATTTCATCTTTCATCGAATAATCGAAATATATTTCTTCTTGTTCAAGTAATCCAAAACAAAAAATTATGGTGTTACCATGGAGATCAAGAGTAGGAGAAGGAAAGAGACGTTCTTCCGTCGTGGAAATCAAGATTCCGGCTCAACTCCGATCATCAAGAGTAGAGAGGGTTCAGTCTCCGCGTTTGACTTCGCGTGATGCGGCTGAGATATGTCGGAGATTGGAAACCGCGGTGGCGCGTGAAGAGAACGCAGAGTGTTTGGAGATTGTGAGTTTAATCAAGAACTTGGGTAGCAAAGTTGGAGACACAAACAAGAAGTGTTTGATCCAAAACGGAGTCGTTTTAGCTTTGTCCTCTTGTTTCGAAAAGTTTGCGGTGGCGCGTGAGGTACACGCGCCTCTATTGGAGGAAGTCTTGACCGTTCTCTCTTCTTGGTTGCCTCTGAGTAGAACAGAAGGTTTCTCCAAGATGGGATCAACAGCTTCACTCAACAGTCTAGTACATTTCTTGAATAGTTCTGACTCGAAAACGAGACAAAACGCTGTGTTTTGTATTCGAGAAGTTATTGCAATAGACAAGAGGTATGTGTATGCATTGCTAGAGATCGAAGGAGCTTGTGAAGGACTAGTCAAGATCATTCAAGACTCTGTTTCAACTAGCTCCATTAAATCATCTCTAATGGCGATATATAGAGCGATTTCTTGTGACAGCAAGATCGCTGCAAGATTCGTCAACTTTGGTTTGGTTGGATTGATCACAGAGATGATGATCGTGAACAACGCGGAGAAGAGCATTGTCGAGAGATGTCTAGTTATACTAAACGTTATATGCGACAACGAGCAAGGTAGAGAAGATGTACTTAGAAATGCTTTGGTAGTTCCTCTTCTAGTGAAGAAGATTTTACGAGTTTCTGATCTCGCAACGCAATGTTCGGTCTCGATTCTTTGGAAGCTATGGAAGAAGAGTGAAGAAGACAAAGATCGTTTGTTAACTGAAGCGCTTCAAGTTGGTGCCTTTGAGAAACTTTTAGTGGTTTTACAAGTTGGATGCGAGGAGAGGACCAAGGAGAAAGTGAACGAGCTCTTGCGGAATTTAAACCGTTGTAGAAGCGAAATCGAGAAGAATAGTTGTGTCGAGTCTTCGATGCATTTGAAGAATGTGAAGAAATCATTTTAGTTCAAACACACAAAAAAACATAATACAATTCTTTTGTAGTTAAAAAACTCTGTTTCTAAATAATTTGTTTTGACATTTGTCTGAATCATTATGGTTCAACAGTCAAATACAATTTTTGTCCATCACTTATCAAATCTACATCAATAATTTTAGCTTCATCTTCAGATAATACACAAGAAGCTCCTGTAACATTAAGCTGCCCCGCGGCAGTTATTACAAGCTCCTCGATGCTTCGAGGAACCCACAATACAATTCCGCGTCTTTTTTGTTCTTTCGCATCATTCGGATGTGACGAATACACTGTACATTTCTTCTTGTATGCTTTACCTGCAGATTATTCGAGTAAATAACTGCTCGTTAATACCTTAAAAAATGGATGAAAACTTTCGTATTTTAATCAACAAATCGGTAAAACTACCTTTGGAACTACTCTGGAATGAAGAGATTTGAGACTTCTTAGCATCTTCAAGTAGTTTTATCAACATTTTGTTCCCACAACCCTGAGCTTCATCTAGAGGAGTATTTCCCCATCTAATCCAAATACAAAGAAACAATTAATTACTGCGAACAAAACAAATCACTCATGATCAAAGAATCAAAATGTATTATATAGATGTACCTGTCTTTTGCAAGAACATTAGCACTTGCTTCTACCAATAGCATAGCCAAGAGATACAATCCTTCAGAGGCAGCAACATGAAGAGGTGTCCTCTGATCATAATCTTTAGAGTTAGGATCAATTCCGTTATTGAGAAGCCGTTTCAAGAAATCGCTGTCTCCTTTCGCAACCACCGTGCAAAGGAAAGTCCCCGCGTTCTCTATGCTCAACCTAGCTCCCTCTTTCACAAGTAATGCCGCTACACGATCATTCCCGTTCTTGATTGCTTCTAGTAATGGAGTGTTCCCCAGTTTGTCTTTGATATTTACATCTACTGATTCTTGAATAAGATATAATGTAATGTCTTCATATCCTCTGGAGGATGCAAGATGCTGTCAAAAGACAAAACATACTGAATTAGATATGTTCCCATTACAGTTAAGAGAAACCGAGAAGCTTCATAAAGTATACCAAAGGTGTTCTTCCGTCATAATCTGCCTTATTCGGGTCAGCTCCAGCTCGGATCAAGCTCTTAAGCTGGTAAAGATCACCGTAGAAAGCCGAACTGTTCAACTTCAGAGCTAACTCTGCCTCTTGTTTACTAATATGAAAGGTTATATCAGATTCTAACTGCTTAATCCGAACATTTGATTCTTTCCCTTCTAGTAAGTTGTTGAGAATCCTCCGCCCATCGTGGAAATATATCTCTAGAATGTTCGTAAATGATTGTTTATCGAGCCTTAGAATCCGACATAGCTCAGCAACTCGAACAGTGTAAGGCTGAGGAATATTGCACAGGATTGAAATCTCTCCGAATGAATTATCTGGTCGCAAAACTGCCACAATTTCTTCAGATCCATCTTTAGCTGTACCTATCTCCACCTGATTTTAGCAACAAAGTTGTTGTTTTACTAGCTTTGAAAATATTAGACATTCTTCAACATATGAAAAAAATGTGGATTTTTGTTTACCAATTCACCGTGACAAACGAAGTAGAGTTGATCAACAACACTTCCTTGTTCCATTATAACTTCTCCAGGGAGAAAGAATTCTTCATGAAGTCGTATAACCTTTGAAAAACAAAAAAGTGTGTTCAGTTACTTGATGAATAAGTTACCATTTTTTCACTGACCAAATCGGAAGGCTTACAATCTGGTTAATGAATTCAGATGAGCATCCACGAAAGAGAGGAACTTTATCGATATACGGCAAGTATAAAGTTTGCGCAATCTGTGGTAAAAACGTTAGGTTACATTTTTTGATCCTCTGGAGCTGAAATCTGAACAAGCATCACTAAAGCATTAGTCATCATACCTTAGCGCGGATAGAGACAGGTATGTCTTGAAGGACAGCTGCTTCGGTGTAGCTACTTTCGTATTGCAACCGCAAATGTCCGGTGATCTGACCGCGGATTCCCCTACCGAGTTTGTTTCGGTTCATATACCGCATAATGTCCGCCATTTTATCCCTGAATCTCTCTGTTTTAGAGCCTTTTACAATCAAAGCCGTCATGTTACCGATCAAGTAAGCGCCTAGAATCATATCAAATGAAATGTAGGCCATCGCGAATATCATTTCTCGCATATTAACCGCGTGTATATCTCCATAACCTGCATCACAAGTAACACACCAAGTTGAGGGATGAAGCAAATAAACCGGAGCGACATTTGGCGCCGAGTTTTCAGTAATTAGAACTTACCAACAGTTGCCATAGTGACAACAGCAAAGTACATAGAGGTGGTGTATCGAGTCCAGAGATCGATTGCTCTAAAGTTTTCGTAGCTGTAGTTTCCCAATTTCAAGCTTCCAATCCAAGTGTAACCTTCTTGAGAAGGAGGCAGCGTCGTGGCCAAGTAATAGAAGATACAAGCCGCGGTATGAGTGCAATAAAGCTCAACAAAAATAAGCTTGACAATTCTTGTGAAAAGGTAATTGATTCTTATATCTTTCTCCATTTTGTGGAAAAACAAGATCACTCTATGAACTCGGAATAGCCTTATCAACAACAAGAATCTCACTTCTTCTTTTTCCTCTGCAGCCTGTTTTCATATTTACAATTTCAAATTTCCTGTTTGATATCTCGCCATTTTAGCAAAATCAAAGAGTAGAATTATTACCTTGTAGATGATATCCCATGGCATACAAGCAAGTAAATCAATAATAAAAGTTGACTTTAAGTACCTACAAAAATAGCGAACATCATGTATAAAATGTGTAAAATGCTCTGGTAGAGATTTCAAGCAGAGCCTAGAAGGTTGTTGGTTCGGATGGCTATTGGGATGGGACCATATAAAATGTTCTGATCCCGGGTCTGAGGGATGTGAAACTAAGACTAATAGAAAATTCTTGAGACTAAAGATACTATAAAATTTATGAGTTTTAGTACCGTAAAGCGATTGATCTGCGTCGATAGACCATTCTATAAGTACGGCTATCTCTATAACCGACGAAGAAAGTTAACAAGATATCAACTAAGAAAGCGATTTGGCCCGCGACATCAAGCATGAAGAGATCTTCTGGTAATCCTCTAAAGAATCCGAATTCTAGTGGAGTGAAGAAAGAAGAGTAAAGTGCCCACATCATTATGAACATAGTCCACGCCTTGTACCACCTGTAAAAATCAGGTAATCTTGTAACCAAATATTTAGTAGCCTAAACTAATCTCATTACTCTAAACTTCATCAAAACAGATTTTTTTTTTTCATCAGATTTTCTGACGTGTACAGATTCATAGCCGTTGGATTAATCGCGACGATGTACAACGAACAATTATTTGTGACCAATCATAAAGTGGCGGGAAAACGGATGAATAACCGAAAAACATTGTAACTACAATTAAAAAAAAACCACATTAAAGCCCCTAAGCTTTTTGTTTTCACTCCAAGTAAGTAGGTTATTTATCAAAAAGTAAAAAGTAACTGGGATGAATATGCAATAAAAAGGAGGGAGTACAATTCAAACAATAAAAAATAAGGGACTCAAAACCAAATATTCAAAAATTAGAAGGAGCTTAAAAGAAAACAAAAATTACCGGTTATCAGGATGAATAATAGAGCCTCTGGAGATTCCATTAATAACGGTGAACTTGCCGCCGGTACGGCCGGCGAATTCTAACCCTAAGAAATTGGTAAAGGGATGATATCTGTTATCTCTCGATTCTATTATCTCATCTCTCAAATCATCAACCTCGTAATCTTCCATTTCCTCGTCGGAGTCGCCGTTGCTCCGGTACGAACCTTCTCCGTGGCCGCTTCCTCCCATTTTCTCCCAATTACTAAAATCGGTTTAATCAGATGATTGGATATTTAAAAGATTATTATACAATCTCTCTCTTTCTTACTAATTTCCTCTTTCTTTTTTTTTTTTTTTTATGAATATTCGGTTATTGGCTAAATTTGAAAAATTTATCTGAGGGAGAAAATAGAAACTCTAGTTGTTCTGATGAATCAATAACGTGGAAGCAAAGACATTTATAGAATTTTCGAGGTGTGATAGTGGTGTTATTTTAAATTTTATAAAAGCTAACAAAAGTTGTAATTGTGAGTGTGGTTTCACATATAGCTCATGGTACATTAATTATAACGTTAAAGTCATATGCCATATAATAGTGTAGTATCCTGTGAGCTAGGACAATTACTAATAAATGTGATACAATGATATATATATAGTGGATGGAGTCAGGGACCTGTGAAGAGCACATCAAAGTGAAACTAAGTGATAACCACAACTCAATCTATAGATAAGTGATTTAGTGTTATGATGGAGAGACTATGGACTGAGATGTTAAGACCTTATCCATCAAAAAATTCACGTGACAATTTTGAGCCATGTGATTAGTCAAGACTAGATAATGTTATGGTATTTAGGAGATTCAGTGCTTACAGTTAGGTCACAAGTAATTAGTTAATCTTATTTATGCTCTAATGGATGACTATTTATATCAATTCATGTCAAATGACTTATAATGGAGATATATAACCAGTCCAACTTTTACTAAAATATATAGTTAGTGGTTTTCCTTCTTGTATACTTGCCCCCTAAATAATTTTTAGAAATACTCGACCCCTAATTGGTTTCTAGAAATGTCTCTAATCCTCTATTATTTTATGTACAAATATTTTTTTAATCAAGAGTTTAAGATCCTGCAAACATTCGAATAAGAGTGTGAAAGTGTATACCAACAAACTGCTTACCTCATTCTCTAATAATTCAGGCACTTTTCAACAACTCCGGCTATGAAACTTATGTTCTTGAATCATAGCCGTAAACCCGATGACTATACTTAAACACCGATTGATCCTCTAATTTTGAAGATAATAAGCTTTGAGAATTCATTATCAGAAATTAATTCGTTTATCCTGAGGATTCTAACTGAAGATTGAATGTAATACCAATTGGAACATTGTCTTCTTTTCAAAGATGTTGAGCTCTCCAGTCAACTGCGGATTCCTCGTCATCCTCCTCATCGCTGGACAACTCTTTTTTGGTCTTCTTCGACACTTTAACAGACCCCTCAGAGGTTTTACTGCGCTTAGCTAATCTAGCCGCTTTCAATTCCATTTTCTTCCTCTTTAGAATCTCCACTTTCTCTTTGTAAGATCTGCAGAAGAAAATTTATAAGGATAAGCTATGTCTTTACTTAATCTTAAACAAGTTTCAACATTGTCATATTTATGCTGAAAAGTTTATCAATCCAATCACCTTTGCTCTCGTGTTTCCTCCTCTTCTATAGTCTCTGCAGCATCAACCTGAGAATTAGAGAGCAATTTTAAGCTTAAAAAAAAACCCAGCAGCTTATGGACGTGTTAGATATTTTTTTTATAGTGAAAGAAAGTCATCTGACCTCTTCTTCTTCCATGCGACTATCCACTACCCGCAGATCTTCTTGAATCAACTTCTCGAATTCTCTATATTCGTCCCTGTAAAAATATCAGTGTTTATATAAGTTCACATATAGAATACTTTGGTATAAAGACCTTTAGATAACAAAACACAAGCCCAAAAAGAGCATGACACACTAGATCTCATACTGAGAATGTTAAAAACAGCAACTGAAACACCACATAGAGATTTAAGTCTGAATTTTTTTCCGACTGGAAAAGTAGAAACGAATTGACAAACTCACTTGATGTCTGGTTTGACGATCTTTATTCCACGGGCAAGCATGTCAGCTTCCTTATTATCAAAGAAACCACTCGGAAGGGCTCCTTTCCCTGCTGGTTTTGTTTCCGAACCAACGGTGCTCTGTGACTGACTCTGGTCAGGCTCACTGGTGGCTTTGGTATCTGACGAGCCCGTTTTCTGGTTATCAAAGAATCCGTCTGGAAGAGGTCCCTTTGTCTTTTTTGCTTCAGAATCTATAGCCTGCTTTGATTGCTGTACATTCTTAGAATTTGTTGAGTCTACTTCTGCAGGTTTGGAACACATTAGTTGACTGATAAGTTTCTGCCATGATACACCATAAAACCTTTATAGAGAAATGAGATTTACTATCAATATTCCAAAACCAAAACACTACAACATTTTAGCATGTCATTGACAAAAGTAGCAGCTAAACAAAAGATCTTCTACTAAGAAATTTATTTGTAAAACTCATTGGAGGAGAAAGGATATGTAGAAAGAAGGAAAGTGCATTAGCCATTACCTCTAGCAGGCTCACGATTTTCAAAGAAATTTGGCGGAAGACCAGATGATGTCTGAGACTTGGATGATTTAGCAGAAGTTTCAAGTTTTGCTGGCTGACTTTGAGCAGGCTTGCTACCCCGTTGAAGTCCCGCTGCACTAGCTTTTAGATTATCGATTGCCTGTCCCAAGATTTAGTTGCAAAAGCCAAGTTCATATGAGAGCATGAATCTAACTCTATCTTAAATGTTAATCATTATATTTCACACTGTTACTCATGCGTAAACAGAAATCGGAGTAAATATCTACCTCGTGATGCTTACGAGAAGCTTGGTGAACATCCCAGAGTGATTCAGATTTCAACACGATATTGCAAACTCTACACACAGGCTGGTCTGATTCATTGTACCTACAAATCAAAAACAACATAATCGTAATCCCAACTCTGTAATCACCAACTTGAACCTAATTCCAGAGACCTAGCTCCACTACTTCCACATGAATTCTAAGCGGGATTTGTTCAATTCAAGGTTTATCTTCGTAACTGCAGGAACCCTACATCGAAACAAGCAAAGACCAAGCTAGAATCGTTTACCTAACGAGAGGAGAATCAATGCGAGTATCTTTCTTCTTGGCGTTGAGTTTAGAGCGAAACATCGCCTTCTTCTTCGCTTGAGCATCCATCACTCTCCTTTCGAATTAACAAAACCACCCAAACGAAAACGATGATCGGAGAAATTTGTTTACACCGTGAGAATCAGATTTTTCTCCTTCGGTTCTTCTTCTCCGTAATCATTTCTCTTTTTACGGGTCGGGTCGATCCAATACGAGCTTGTTCTGGGTCGGTCACAAAGACTGGGCCGTATTCGTCATAATTTAATATTTTTTGGGTTAAAACCCAATTTTCTTTTTCTTTTTCTTTTTCTCAAGTAAATTATAATTTTGGGTACTAAACATATGAATTTATGAAGTATTTGACTCCTTGTGATGTTTTAGGAGTTTCTTTTTTTCTGTTCCATTCCAAATTAGATGATTTTTCTTTTAGTTTTCAAGGCAAAATTAAATATATTTTTATTTGATATGACTAGTTGTATTATGCAAATTGATTTTTCTATGGGTCTAGATGATAAATTAACAAAAACTTAAAAAAACATCTAAAATGGGACAAATAATTGAGTTCACAAGGGATAATAATTTTCATTTTGAAATATTGAGTAAACGAGAATGCTTCCCGTTATTATAAAAACTAAAGAGATATCAAGCTCAATATACCCATTTACATTTTTATTTAGGTAAATGATCTCC
>OVAF01000416.1:0-42471 GCA_900406245.1 Odontarrhena argentea | reverse complement strand
TAGTTGGTTTCGGTTTGGGTTCAGTTCGGTTCTTCGGTTCTGGGTATTTTTCTCAGCTCTAACTTTGGATGTAGACTTTTTTTTAATTGGTTGCGGCAGTAGGGAATTTTGGCTGCAAAATAATAAAAGTGTTTTTGTAGCTTTTTAAAAAACTGCCGTATCAAAGTACAAGTAAATTAGAAAGTGGTTGTGAATATCACAATTTTTTTATTATTTCATGGATAACATTTTTAAGAAAGGTTCATGGAAAAAATATTTTGATAATTTTTAAAATATACGTAAAATATCAATACTAAATCATTTTCTTATTATTTTTAGCTTTTATTGAATAATTTTTTTGCATGATTTATAAAAAATCATAGTAATATTTGATTAAATCTCTTATGAGCTGTAGAAATTATGTATAATTTGTATTGTAATATAAGTTTTAAGAAATTGTTCATATATTTTTAAGTTAATGAGTAAAAACAATAATGAAGTAAATATAGGGACTAACAAACAAATAGTTTAAAATTAATGTGCCACATGTCAGCTTCTCGTAGCTAGTTGAGAATGGTAACCCTTCTATATTATAAAGATAATTCCAAGACTAAGTCAGCTTAACTAGTCCGAAGAGTTTGGTTTTAACATTTGAGTTGAACATAACAAAAAAAAAACACAAAAAGTACATGTGTTTATATTAATAACTATATTATGTTTTAAATTTATTTTTAACCTCAAAAAAATTATCACACAAAAAAATATCTGTCTTAAACTAGTTTTACGTTTTTGGCTAGAGGGGAAATTTTGTTTTACGGTTTTAATAGGAAAAATCGGATTTTATATTTTTTTGTAAGAAAAACTTGGTTACCGCGGAAAAACTCGTTTTCGTGTTTTTGGAAAAAAAATTGAGTTTCTGAAAAAAATTGAATTTTTGTCAAAATTGAGTTTTCGTGTTTTTTCGTATTAATAGAAAACTGAGTATATGTCAATGTTCTTAATTAAGAGAATTTCCAACTCAACCCACACTTGCAAAGTCTTATTTCCAAGGTCATTGGGAGGTGCTTTTAGATACCCAATAACCCAGTTTTCGATATGTCTACCAACATGTTAACTTGTTTTAGCTCAAAATGNTTTTTTTTTTTTTTTTTTTAAAAAAAAAAAAAAATTAAAAAAAAAAAAAAAAAAAAAAAAAAAAAAAAAAATGGACATTTTTAAACTCTCGTAAGCCCAGTTTTCCATTGTCAAAGAAAAAACAGTAATGCTCCAATCAATTTGTTTGGAGCTGAAAGATTAGGTTGGGAAAGCATACCGTACGTAATATGGTTAAACTAAACGGTAACATGAAGAAAACTAGTTTGAACCTCGATTCACGACTATCGATCACAAGGGCTTATAGTTTATAAACAAAATGAATTTATTGGATATTTACAAAACATTTCAGATCGTTCAGTAAAATAAAAATCTGATAACAATAATCCATGCGATACAACAAGAGAACTCCTCACCTCATCATGACCTCTACCGGGCCATAGGGTTGGTTTCAGTGCCAAAGGTCATGTTTTCTTCAATGGAGCTCTCTGAATCCATTTGTTGTTTCTGTCCTCCCCTCAACTTCTCTAATACCAAACACTCGTTTAGTTCAAAAATAACTTGTGTCATCGTTGGTCTTTGTGAGGAAGAAGGATTCAGACACGACATTGCTAGTTCAATTGCTTTCCAAACTGATACAGAGTCATAATCTCCGTGAAGACTTGGATCCATAATACTTTTTATGTCTCCTTTTGTAAGCATTTTCCCGACCCATTCTGCTATGTGTCGCTTTTCACGGTTTTGGTCTATCACGGCCTGGTTTGTAATAATCTCCAATATTACGATCCCAAAACTATAGACATCACTTTTTTCCGTCAACCAATTTGTTCGATAATATCTACAAAATATTTTCAAAATTTTAATTAGCATGATCATTGAATAAAGAAGAGGATATACATAACACATATATATTTATATATATTGCAAAATTTAAGTGGTACTACTTACTCGGGATCCAGGTACCCAATAGTTCCAGCAACAACGGTTGATACATGAGTTTCACCATCAATTGGACATGATCTCGAAAGCCCAAAATCAGCAAGTCTGGCCTCAAGATGTTCATTCAACAATATATTTGTGGTTTTGATATCTCTATGAACCATTGGTGGTTTGCATCCATTATGAAGGTACTCCAATCCTATGTAAAAGGAATAATCATTTCACAAAATTTCAATCTGTCAAAGCAAGTAAATATAGGTGAACATAAATCTCAAGACCAACCTTGTGCGGACTCGACGACTATTTTTAGTCGAGTTGCCCAATCTAAAAATGAGCCACCTCGTTTTCCTGTTTTTAATTGAAGAGTTAATAAATGAACGTCAAATTCTCACGTCAGTGACGCATATAGCTAAATCTTCAAAATCATATTAGATTACGACCAATGCTAAATTATCATCTTTGCAGTTTGATGTCTCGTCATATAATACCTGACATATGCTCATCTAAATCTCCATTTGCCATGAATTCGTAAATGAGAGCCAATTTCTCTCCTTCATCACAATATCCAACAAGGCTGACCAAGTTTTTGTGATGAACTCTAAGAAGAAGTTCCACCTTGCAAATCCCATGCATGGTTAACAATATCAATATGAATATAGTTTTCATGTGAAGAGAGTTTTTCATGTTAAGGGGTTAATATAAAAAAGATTGTCTATTAATAAAGATGATAAAATTAATACCTCAGCTTTGAATTGTTTATATCCCTGAGATGAAGATTGTGAGAGCATTTTAACTGCGACCTCTTCTGTACCATTCACACAACCGTAATAGACCATTCCAAAACCTCCTTTCCCAAGTATTCTCTGGAAGTTATTTGTCATTTTCGTAACATCTGAGTAACTAAACCTTTTATTTTTTGTCATGAAGTGTGGTTCGGATGATCTATCTTCCAATGGTCGTAGCATACATGATGTTGGCTCTAAAATTTCAAAAGAAAAAAAAAAATATGTAAGTTAAATGTATAAAACATGCTGTAATAAGTTGCACAATGTTGGATTTATGGTGAATACCTTCATCAGTTGATATCTTTTTGTTTTTTCTGAGAACACAAAATAGAATCAATGCAACTACAAGAATAACCGCCGAAGCAACTGATGCGGCAATAGGTACTACGATGTTGCTGGTTTTATGTCCATCCTCTT
The DNA here is from genome assembly GCA_900406245.1 of Odontarrhena argentea. Lineage (NCBI taxonomy): Eukaryota > Viridiplantae > Streptophyta > Magnoliopsida > Brassicales > Brassicaceae > Odontarrhena > Odontarrhena argentea. Next base: position 39,259 of record OVAF01000416.1, on the reverse strand, counting down.
TGGCTGAATGTACACATGACCCAGTTGTGCAAACTATGTCTTGATTTCCGTCAACCCTTATGTTTATAAGATATAGAATCAATCATATTGTGTGGTGTAATTATCAAAGAGTATTACAGTATGAGAGATTTTACTTCAACGTCAATCCTTTCTTCTCGATGAGCTTTTTTGGAATTGGACCCTTAAGATTGTTCCCACTTAAATTTCTGTTATGATAGACAAATTATTTAAGTTAACTATATGCAATATTTTTTATGGTGAAAGCGGGAAAAAAATTATTTATGAGTTCAATCTCTAGTGAAACTAACATGACGAATAGCCATTTCATATCGGCCAGAAATTCCGGTACACCTCCCGTCAAATTGTTGTTTGACAAGTTTCTGATCACATTTGATAGAAACAAATAATTAATTTCAATATTTTGTCTGCAAAGACAAGACCAATAATAAAGTATGGTGATACTTACAGTTCTTGCAGATTGGTAAGATTTTGAATGGCAGGGGTGATAATCCCGTTCAACGAACTTGAAGACAAGTTTCTAGTAATAAAACACTCGTGAATATGCATGTTTCAAGTATAAGACAATAAGAACTGGTTTTAGAATGATTGTACAATAATCTTACAAGGAAGTGATCATTGGCGAGGTAGAATTATCCACGCTACTGCATTTTAGACCATTCCACAAGAACTTTAGGGGGACGCATGGATCTCCTTGCCAGCTGATATTATTCACTCTATACGTAGATTGGATTTTCTTGATAGCGGTCACTAACAAAATTTAAAAACACATTAACAATTGTATGTAAGAAATCAAAGACATTATTATAGTCGACGACTTTACCATCATTTTCGTTTGTTTCTAACTGCGATAAATCAATAGCAACATAGGCTTCTATAGCGTTAATCAGAGGTGGTAGATCCGAGTCCCACGTTCTCGCCAGTTCGAAATTGCAACTCCCTTTCTTGCATTCCACCGGCACTGTGTCTTCTATACTATCGACAGCTAAAAATTTAGGACTAAAAGGATTACTTACAATAGGTTGTCCATCCATCAAAATATTAAACTTTCTTGTTTCGTTGGCCTTCAAGGTCTGAATCTCCGCAAAATGCATGTAGAGGTAAAACTCTGAAATAAGAGCTCTTGTCGGAGAACTTATTTCTAAAGATATGTTAAAGGGCTTGCTAACGTCTAAGGGTGTTACAGCGTTCGCCATCAAAATTTGAGGAAGATCATATTTAGAATTTTTTATATCGCGAGTCGTATTATGTGATTGCCACTCATCCAAACTTGCCGCAGTCCAATAACGATCATGTATGTCATCTGGGTACCTGGCACAATCTAATTAGAATAGAGTACTTGTGTGGCTATATATATAACAATATGCATAGTAAATATAACATCAAACTGAAGTTCTTTACTTTATATTGGCATCGAAATTGCCAAAACAATACCGCCCCAAGAGCTGCAGGGATTTGCTTTGAGTAGCATACATATCCGTCCGTAGAGGCCGTAGTTCCAGGACATTTATAATAGGAGAACTATTTCCTGTCTTAACAAGACACACCTGCAAAGAGTTGGATCCCATCACGTGGATAACCTCCGCTGCTCCGACCGAAAAATCACTAGTATTTACAGTTCCCCACAAATTGGGTCCCACGTACAAATCGAAAACCGGGTTGACATTAAGACCATCATAGTTTCCATATGAGAAAATGGCCCTGATCAGATATCTTGTGCCTTTCGTGACATATAGATTGTAGCAGTTTCGGTCTCCGTCTGGAAAGTATCTCAGTGTCCAACTTGGCTTAATGAAATTTTTGGAGTCGTCGTCCACTTTACCAGTTCTCCCACCCTGGATTAAATCAGCATCTGATTTATACATCAATTTGGTGTCAGGCTCTGCATAGGGAGATTCGCTGGAGGGCAAACCGCAATCCAAATTTATGAATCCTATAGCAAAGGCATGCAATGTACGAGCTACATTAGCAACCTCACAATTACTAGAACATATAATTATGAATATATATAAATGAATATGTACCTTCTTGACCCTGAGCTTGAAGGAGATGTATAAGGAAAACAATCAGAAAGAACAACACACCATGAATCTCCATTTTTCCACTTGAATGACTTTTCAAAAGGAGATCTCAGCATTTAACAAAATGAAGCGAAATTTTATATTTATGATATCAATCCATCCATTTAGTATGAGCCACTTGAGCACTTCTCTAGTGGCATTTTAGAAAAAAAATAATACCGAATGTTTGTGGCCATGTCAACTCTCGATTAAACAATGACTACTATCTCCAATTTATTGAATTAGAATAAGTTATATAAAAAAAAAATGTTGACATAATTATTCTCTTAGTGAATTTCTTTAGGAAATAAACTTTTATCACAACATTTTTTAACGATGTAGTTTCACATAAGATTATACCTTTAAAATGTATACTCATTATGATGTTATCGTAATGAAAAAATACTTTCGATTAAATATTCTTTATAGTCTCATTTTAGGAATGTAATTTTTATATTTGAAAATTTAATCAATGACAATATAGCTTAATTTTTTTTTTCAAACAATATAACTTAATATATATAGTTCTCATTTTGGCTTACAAAAAAAGAAAAACCTAAATTTTGAATATCTATTTTAATTTTTGACGCCTTTATATATATATATTTTTTGTATATCATCGTTTGATATCTAAAATTTAGAAGGTAAATATGTAGGAATATACATAATCCATCCTCAAGGAAAAGTAATAAGTATCATCAATAAACAATGTTTTAAATAAATATATTTTTTCAATTTTATTTGATTTTTTTATTTTTCTATACAAATATTTTAATTCTATTTATTAGGTATGAGTTATGATTATTGATATTCCGCGGGCTCTTTTCATTTATTTTTTTAATGATAATTTTCATTATTGGAAACCACTAAAAATATATAGTTTATAAAATTTTCTAAAATAATGTTTGTATCTTAAACACCACAAAAATTGATATAGAGTGAGTATTAACTTAAATAATATTTTCGGGCTGCAAACGGATGCCGGCAGAGAGCATGATGGGAGAAATTTAATCTTAGAAGATGACACAGTAGTAGAGGCTGTCTAAGATGTTCCCACATGACCATGTCCCAAAGACCCATTGACTCATTGTGTAATTCAATTCCAACTACTTAATATAATTTGTCATGATGTCATTCAAAAGCTCTCCCATCTGCTCTAGACTTTGGGGATTACACTTTGTAATTGCCATCAAAATGAAAGAGAGAAGCCTGAAAGTAGGAGCCGGCATAACCCCAAAGTAAATCAACTTGTACCAGCTATCCGAGTAGTAGTGAAGTTCTTTCGGTATGTGTCTTTGCAATACTTATTTTTTATCTGGGTCTCATGTAAGTTAGCCTCCATTAATATGGTATAATACTGATTAAATCATATCATGATTTGAATTCTAGACTTTTTATGTAGAAACATTAATATTTTTTTTTGACCAAACCGTTGGGCAAAAGACACTTCTACCACCAAAGTATAATTAAGCGAACAAAATCTAAATAAATCAAACTACAAGTCCATAAAAAATTGTTATGATCAAACAGAAAATCGGACTCAAAACAGAATATGGAGCCTACTCTGTGCTTGATGAGAATCAAGCAAGAACTAAATCAAACTCGATTTTTAAACTTAATATCCACCTCTAGTAGGGAAAAAAAAAATGTTTGAAAACAGCCAGTTCTCCGAAGTTGATTAATTGGGCAGATAATAATGTTGGCAAGTTAGAAACTTGGAAATTTAAATTGAAAAAGAAAACGTGTATACTTAGCTGCCCTACTCCATGGTCGCTCGAGAAGAAGATATGTGTGCACCACAACCTTCTACGATTCATCTCAGACTTTGTTTGAAGTCTATTCTGTCTAGTTGAAATATAAGAACTAAGCCAGTGGCTCATAATATATACTTTAAATGCTAGGTCTCGACTTCTGGCTAAATGAACAGTATAAAACATAGACATGCCATGTACTAATACCCCAGTCACAGCTCACAAAGACATTCGAAAAGTCTATACAGATTTTTTTCAAGTGGTAGTAAAGGAGTAGAATATTGTAAATTTATGTAAGAAAAATATATATAATATATTAATTATTTATATGTAATGAATAAGATGTTGTACTAAAATATGTTTTGAAATCGTCCTCCGGATCTAGGTCAGTTGAAATGGTGCCACGCTTTAGAAAACAAAAACATGAACTGATTCCAACTTATATAACTTTTCCGATCGTGCCATAACTGTTCTGGATTAGATCAGATATAGTCAAAATTGCTGACAGTCGATATGCCAATGCAGGAAATACTGTTTCCTCTTTTGAAACATGACTTCATGTAAATCTGAATTTGAAGTAATGAATCACATTAACAAAAACAAAAACAAAAACAAAAACAAAAAAAAAACTTTGAACTTTTATTTAAATTGATCAATATATAATAGAAGTTCATATCTCATAAAACAAAGGTGGCCGATATACACATGAATTTGAAAATGGTACCTTCAAACAGAAACAAATACGAAAATATTAATGTGGTACCACGGCAGAATTCAGTATGTAAACTACCGAGCCGTTGGACTCACTTCAGTGCCAAAGGTCAAGCTCACTTCTATAGAACTCTTTGAATCCATGTCTCGACTCGCTCCTCCCCTAGAATTTTCAGATGCCAAGCACTCATTTAATTCGATAACAACTTGAGACATAGTCGGTCTTCTCGTCGAAGAAGGATTTAGACAAGACATTGCTAGTTCAACAGCTTTCCACATAGAACCAGAATCATAATCTCCATTTAGAGTTGGATCTGTAATGCTTATAATGTCTCCTTTTGTAAGCATTACTCCCACCCATTCTGCTATATGTGGCTTTTCACGGCTTTGGTCAATTACGGGTTGGTTTGTAATGATCTCCAAGAGTACAATCCCGAAACTATAAACGTCACTCTTCTCCGTCAGCCAATTTGTTCGGTAGTATCTGAAGAAGGAATTATAGGAGAAATTTAATCAATTTTTTCTTTCTCATAGAATAAAAAGGTGAAACTTCTTAAGTCACTAAACTTACTCCGGATCGAGATATCCAAGAGTTCCAGCAACAACAGTTGATACATGACTTTCACCTTCAATCGGAAATGACCTTGAAAGCCCAAAATCAGCAAGTTTTGCTTCAAAGTGTTCATTCAACAATATATTTGTGGTTTTGATATCTCTATGAACCATTGGTGGTTTGCATCCGTTGTGCAGGTATTCAAGTCCTACACCACAAAGTTCATTTCCAGGATTGTTCAAGAAATAAAAATTAAAGGAACAAATATGAGAAAAAAACAATAGTTATAATCTATAAACAAACCTTGGGCAGACTCAATCACTATTTGTAGTCTAGTTCCCCAATTTAAAATAAAGCGGTTACGTGTTCCTGTATATAAAATGGAGACATGGAGGTGAGTGTCTTATGCTATCACCATATATCGGAAACAATAGAATTGAACCAATTGGTCAAGTTAGTCTACCAACCTGACAAATGTTGTTTTAAATCTCCGTTCGCCATGTATTCATAAATGAGAGCTAAGTTTTCTCCTTCGTCACAATATCCAACAAGACCAACCAAATTCTTGTGATGAACTCTAAGAAGAAGTTCTACCTAAACACCAAATCATAATTAAAAATTTATGGTCTTAATTAATATAGTTGAATCGTTAACTATTTCTGAATGTGAGAATTTACCTCAGCCTTGAATTCTTTATATCCTTGAGATGATGAATGGGAAAGCATTTTAACAGCTACTTGTTCTGTACCGTTCACGAATCCATGATACACCATTCCAAACCCTCCTTTACCAAGGATTCTTTGGAAGTTATTTGTCATTGTTATTACTTCTGAGTAAGTAAACCTTTTATTCTTCGTTATTATTGCCGGTTTAGATGGTTGTGTCCCTAAGGTTACAAGGAAAAATCTGATTAAATCTCAAAGTTTATATATGTATGATACGATTATACTCTTTAGCTTATTTATTACCTTCAACTTTTGAAGCCTTTTTCTTTCTAAGAACAAAGAACAGGACCAATGCACCTATAAGAACAACTATTGAAGCAATTGATGCAACCACTGGTACCATGATACTCTTTTTCTTATGTTTGTTATCTCCATTGCTCACACATGAACTAGTTGTGCAAAGAAGATGAGGATTGTTGTCGACACTACAAAATGTGAGAGTATTGTTAAAGATACCAGCAAATACCCAAATACCTTTAATTGGCATGATAACAATTTAAAAGAACTTAACAAAAAGAACTTTGTTTTACTTTAGTTTTAGTCCTTTCTTTTGAAGAAGTGAGGGAGGGACCGAGCCACTAAGATTATTTCCGCTTAAATTTCTGACAGAGTAGAAAAAAAGTTAAAACATAGCAAACATGTTAAGGAGAAAGCTTAACCCAGAGAAGTACAAAAGTACATGGACAACAATAAAAAAAAAAAAAAGCAGAGTAGAAAAAAAGTTAAAACATAGCAAACATGTTAAGGAGAAAGCTTAACCCAGAGAAGTACAAAACATGGACAACAATAAAAAAAAAAAAAACATAATATTGTAGTATCTTTTGAGAAACTTACATAACCAAGAGTGATTTTATGTCTGCTAAAAAATCAGGTACTTCTCCAGTCAAATTATTATTTGAAAAGTCCCTACCATGAAAGTTTTTTAATCAAATATGGTCCATTTCCAATGATGAAACGGATTTAAGGCTTTGTCAACCGTCGAGTTACTTACAGTTTTTGAAGGTAGGTAAGGTTTTGTATGGCTTGCGTGATGGTTCCGGTTAATCCACTTGAAGATAAATCTCTGGAGACAAAAACTGTGTCAGATATCTTGTTCAAAATTATACGATTTGAAAATTAAGATAAATACGATTCATCTTACAAGGAAGTTATTATAGGTGGAGTAGATATATCTGAGTTATTGCAGTTTAGACCGTCCCACAAAAACAGTTTGGGGACACATGGATCTCCTTGCCAACTGATTCTACTTAATCCATAAATATCTTGAACATTCTTGATAGCAGCAACTACGAATTTAAAACTAGATGAGATCAAGAATCGACTCACAAAATGCAAAACATGAGTAGATAAGATCAAGAATTTTAAATCGACATACCATCATCTCCATTTGTCTCCATTTGTGGGAATTCAATCAAAGTGAAAACTTCCATAGCATTAAGTAGAGGTGGGAGAGTTGATCCCAATGTCTTCACAACCTGCAAAATGCATGCGCCTCCTTTGCATTCCTCTGGGGTTTTGTCAAACACAGTTTCAGTTTTTAGTGGCTTAGGCCTATACGGTCCATATGTATATCTTCCATTCAGCGTCACGTTTAGTTCCCTCGTATCGTTGGCCCGTAGAGTTTGAAGCTCTGCAAAGTGCATGTAGGAGTAAAACAGAGTCGTAGGAGCCTCTAAAGACCATGTAATGTTCAAGGTTGCGTTAGCGTTTAGGGGCGTTGCAGCCGTTGCCATTACAACTTTTGGTAGTTCATAGGTGATTGAAGTGTTTAGTTTTTGAGTCGTAGTTACTTGTGTCCATTGATTCTCCATGAATACCGGGTACCATTTACGATCATAGGCATCGTCCGGGTACCTGTCACAAATCTTGTATTAGCCCACAATACTAATTGATTGATACCAATTTTACACAAATTAATCAAGACTTAAAATTACATAAATATAAAGTTTTATCGGTTCTTACCGTAAACTTAGACCTGAATTGCTAAAATACGCCCTGAAGAAGTACTTGAGTGAGCCGCTTTGAGTAACGTACATATTTTTCTTCAATGGTCGAAGCTCCAAGATATTAATAAATGGTATACTTATTCCGGTCTTAACAAGACAAACCTGTATAGAATCGGATGTCGTCACATGGATGATCTCCTCTATAGTATCATTACTACTAATAGTTGTCCATAGATTTGGACCAAAGTAGAGGTCGAAGTTCGGGTTGACATTAAGACCATCGTAGTTTCCATATACGAACGTAGCCTTGATCATATAGTTGATGTCGCGGGACACATTTAGACTGTAGCAGTTTCGCGCTCCATCTGGAAAATATCTCAGTGTCAAACTCGGCTTATAGCTCGTTTCGAATTCCTTGGCGATTCTACCGGTTTTCCCACCGCTGACTAAACCGACATCTGATGTATACGTTAATCGGTTATCGAGTGTGTAAGGAGACTCACGAGGTGGTAAACCGCAGTCCACACTAATGAATCCTAATAAAACAATAGATTCAAGATTATATTATAATTTATGAACACACATATATAGAGAGATTAAAAACAATAAATTACGTACCAGTTTGATTTTGAGCTTGAACAATGTGAAAGATCAGGACAAAAGTGAAAATGAACACACCATATCTCTCCATTGATCTTCAAAGGAGAGAGCTTTTCTTTTGATATAGAAAATGGAAACGAGAATATATCATATGAGGTGAGCAACTTCTCAAAAGTCCTAAGTCAACTCCATAATTCAAAGATTAATGAAATTTTAAATAAATACATAATTGAAAATGATTCGATATAGCAAGTTGAGAGGAAATGACGAGTGATTAATCAAAAACTCTCTCATATATCCTTTAAAAATTAGAACCACAAAAACATTGACATAGTCAACTCTAAAAAAATGTAATTTCGGCGTAATTCGACGTGGAAAAATCGAGGAACAATAATGTAAAGATATGTGATCGTTGACTTTGACTTTTGTGTGTCACTTCATTAGTTAATTTGTCTCTTCTTGGTCGTTTTCTTTGTAAATCCACGAAGGTTCCTTACCAAAATCTCCATTGTCAAAAGTCAATGATCATAAACAGTTGAGTTTATTTATCCCTACATGCCACAGCAACCTCCAATGATATATATAGTTTGCCGTTGACTTGCAATTTTCTGAAGAAGTGATTAGGTGTGGGATGACAAAATTTTGTAGATAAATTAATCATAAGGTTGCTCGGAAATTGTTTATAATGTAATAAGATTTAGAAATATATACATTTAATATTACAAGTTCTAAAATTGATGAATAATGTATCTTCAATTCAATTCAGAAAGTATATTGTTTACTACTCCCTCTGTCTCATATTAGATGAAGTTTTAGGAGTTTTTTTTTGTATCAAAATTAGATGATGTTTTAGGTTTTCAATGCAAAATTAAATGTATTTTAATTTAATATGACTCTTAGTATTCTGCAGATTGATTTATTATTGGTTGAAATATGTTAAATTGTATGATAAATGATATTTTTATAAGGAAAAAAACAAAAAATTATTGAACTCTTAATCCGTGTGCCACAACCTTAAACATCATCTTATTTGAGACAGAGGGAGTAATGGATTATATAGGATATACCATTATTAAAATGGTTCAAATCATGTATACTACAATATACTACGATTGCTCGGATCGGGTGAATAGATGTTAGATCACTATGATTGTTAACATTACATGCAACATATCTTTTTTGTCTTCCAAAAAATTTCTAAATGCCAAACATATCCTAATTGAATCATCAAAAACAGATTACAACAAATATGAGTAGATCAAAACAGCCCAATAAATCAGAGTATCTAGCTCTATCATTTTACTTTTTTGCATAATTTTATGTCCAAAATACGTACAGAGAAGTTTGTGTAAGTATGACAAAAATATAGTTTATTACAAGGAACATTCAATGTATATTGACTTGAAAGATGTTCCGGGTTGGCTAGAATTGCTCATTATACAGTTCTTTAAAAGCACTTCTCATAAATTGTAAGAACATAGTAATTCAGAATCAGATGACAGAAATACATTAATATTAGTACTCATATTTCAATATAAAGTAGAATGTAAATGATATCTTCAAAGTATACAATTTAAAAATTCACAAAGAAACAAAATAAAACACAAGAAAACTTTTCCATGACATCACATCAAAGATATTCTCATTATCTGACTCCAGGGGCAAATTCAGAAGCAGAAGAGAGACTATGGTCTATTGAAGCCATTGAGTGCATCCCTTCACTACCTTGCTTTCTTGCAATTTCCAAGGCCACACACTCGTTAAGCTCCATCACGATATGTGCCATTGTTGGTCTCTGGTTCGAAGACGGGTTGACACAGGCCAAAGCCAGCTCCACAATCTTCCACGCACCGTTTGTGTCATAGTCCCCCATCAGTTTCGGGTCAACAATGCTCATGATATCTCCTTTGCTAAGCATGAACCCAACCCATTCATTGATGTGAGGTCTCTCTCGGGTTTTATTTATCACAGGCTGGTTTGTGAGAATCTCTAAGAGCACTACACCAAAGCTGTACACGTCACTCTTTTCGCTTAGCCAGTTTGTTTTGTAGTACCTAAAAACAAGTATCAAAGATAGATTACAATTCACATCCTTATTTTGCCACATTTAGACACTAGAAATTTGATTGATAGAGATTGCTTTGACACTATTTATTATTCATTAATTTGAACAAAAATGATGAACTGATTTATCTACTTACTCAGGGTCCAGGTAACCAGGTGTGCCCGCAACGACTGTCTGGACATGAGATTCACCATCAACCGGGAAGGATCTAGAGAGGCCAAAGTCGGCTAGTTTCGCATGACACCGTTCATTCAGTAAAATGTTAGTGGGTTTCACATCTCTATGGACCATAGGTGGCGTACATCCATTATGCAGATACTCCAATCCTGTTACAACAATGGTCATTTCTGGTGTAAGTATCATAAAGAACATCCTGAAGCAAGGTTTCCTTATAATAACTTCGATTATAAATCGAGTTTTATTTACCTTGTGCTGCCTCTACAGCTATTTGCATCCTGTTTTCCCAAGTTAGGACATGCCCTCCGCGTTTTCCTATACCGAGATTTGAATGTTTTGAACTTTGGAAGGAGGTAAATTCAACAAAATTCAGTTTAAGTATTTACCTAACATATTCTCCCTCAGGTCTCCATTTGCCATGTATCAAAGCCAAGTTATTTCCATCATCACAATACCCCACAAGTGCCACCAAATGTATATGGTGGACTCTCAAAAGAAGTTCTACCTACGAAAGATACCAAAATGTCATGATGGAGAAACTCAATACATCCCAGAAAACTTAAAAACATTAGGTACCTCTGCTTTGAACTCTTTATAACCTTGCGCTGATGAATGAGAGAGCAGTTTCACAGCTACTTGAGCACCATCCAAGTTACCATGATACACTGTTCCAAATCCTCCTTTGCCGAGAACTCTCTCCAAGTTATTGGTCATCTTCAAGACCTCGGGATACGTGATCTTGCGTTCCTTTGTCAGGATTGTTGGACTGGATGGTTTTGTCTTACTTTTAACTTTACCTATAGTGAATAAACAAAAAGAAATATAACTGAAATGAGTAAAGTACAATCAGATTACTTTTCAAATTTCATTGATCTCAAGACCTGGTCTATTATTCGCATACCCTCAGAACTTTTTGGTTTTTTCCCTCTAACAACGAAAATAACGGCCACAATAACTAGCAACGCAAACACGCCTGCCACTGACACTCCGATAGCAACAAAAGAAACCTTTTTACTCGCACTTTTGACAGTCGGATCATGTGTTTCACCTACACTAAAAGTGCAAAAGAGATGGCACTACATCTAATGATTGCTGAAGGGAGTATAATATACTTTCCCGTTTATTCGAAAAATATTGAATATCTTACATTAGTGTTAAAGATTTGTTGTTTATCTTTTGCTGAAGAGAATTTGGAACTGTGAGGTTAAGCTTCGGGTTTCCGCTTAAGTTTCTGTGAATGAAAAGACTAATTATTTCATAGCAGAACCAAAAGAGCAGCAAGAGGACAATAAAATTTGTGAAAATTAAGAAGCTCACATGAGTTTCAACAACTTCATATCAGCTAAAAAACCTGGAATCTCTCCTGACAAATCATTGTTTGATAAATCTCTGTCCATTGAAGAGAGAAAGAACAAGTTTTTGCAGAGTTACTCCTTTCTGGATCAGACAACAGTGAAACATATTGAATACTAATTTTATTGGTGTTATAAATCGAGTGCTTACAGCTCACTCAATTGTGTTAGCTTGGATATGTCAGATGTTATGGTGCCAGTCAACTCGCTCGCATTCAAGTTCCTAATTTCCTTGATAGTTAGAATAACTTTAAGAAAAGTGAGCCTTGTGATGAAGAAAAGAGAACATACAAAGATATGATCCGTGATGCCTCGAAGTTTGGATAGCTGCAATTCAAACCTTCCCACCGATAACTTTGAGGAGCACAAGGATCTCCTTGCCAGCTTACCTTTTTGCTCAAACCATATGTCTTCTTGATGTTCATCATAACAAAAACTGATCATCACATTCAAACTCATATCAAAGATAAAAAAAAACGTTAAAAGACAGAATTTTGATGAAAGAATGAGACAAGAACATGCTTACCTTCATCCTTGTCAGTCTCGAGATGTGAAGTGTCTACAACTGTATAAATCTCGAGGGCGTTGATAAGAGGAGGAAGGCTCGAAATATCGGTCATTGCGAAAGTGAAATTAAATACCCCATCTGTAGAACTCACAGCTTTTTTATTAGAGATTGTAAAAAGGCTGAGTTCAGGTGGCCTCAAATTAGCGTACCAAAGCTTGCCACCATTGAAAGTAATGTTGAATTCTCTGATGTCATTGGCTTTTGTCTCTTGGACTTCGACAAAATGCATGTATACATATGACTGTGCAGTGGTGTCATTAAGATCCCACCAGAACATCATTGGCTCACTAGCATTTGAAGGGACAGCAGCAGTCCTCATCACGACTTGAGGCACATCATAGAAATAACTTGATTCAACCGTGCGGTCCGTGCTTATCCATGCGGATTCATTACCTGCGTATGGAATCCATACGCGGTCATATTGGTCCTCATCATACCTAGAGAAATGCTAATTTTGTTATACAAGAACAACTACAAGAAAGAAAAAAATGTTATTTCCTTCAAAAAATTGTTCATTATTTTACCTGATGACCGATGAAGCGGATGTAAAGTATATTCTGTTATACAACATCAACGACCCGCTTTGCGTGACATAAGTTTCATTCTTCAATGGACGAAGTTCCAGAGACGAAATGAATGGTGTTGTCTTTCCTGTCTTAACAAGACAAACTTGAATACGGTCTTCGGCTACAACATGGATTATCTCATGACGTGTAGTTATTGTTACTCCCACTATCTCAACCGAAGTCCATTTGTTAGGACCAATGTGGATATCAAAGATTGGGAATTGATTCAAACCGTCGTAATTTCCATACACAAAGGTTACTCGAATAAGATATTTACGGCCCGTTGTGAGGTTGAAGAAATTGTAACAGTTTCTTTCACCCTCAGGGAAACTTCTCAAGGCCCAAAGTTGTTGCTGAAACTGACTCTTGTGTGCCTCATTGATCTTCCCGACCAATCCGCTATCGATATAATCCGTGTCTGATTTGTAAGTTATATTCGTTGTCTTCTCCACATAAGTAGTGTCCTTAGGCACCAACCCACAATCCAAGCTGATGAATCCTGTTCATTATTGATCAGCACCAGATATAGAATCAAAGAAATTTTTTTTTTTAATATATATAGAAACAGAGTTATAAAAAATAAACATCATATTCTCAAGAACCTGCTTGACTTTGAGCTTTCACTGGTCTCAAAATGGTAAAAGAAATAATCAAGAGGAGCAAAAACCAATGAAGAGACTTCATCTTCTTGCATAGATGAATCTGATTCAGAGGAGTATAACTATAAATTGTTCATTTTTCTTGACTAACCAGAAACAGAGTTTGTATTGTATTGGTCAACTTATTTGGGTCTGATGTATTGTATATACTTTGTAACAATAACCTTACTTGCCTACGACCTTCTTTCAAAGAATAAGTAAAGCATGTTACCTAATTTTGTAGAAAATGATTACTATGTCAAAATAATGGCTCCAGTTCCCTTCAACAAAAATATTAAATGAGAGGGAACCAAAATTAATTTAGGGAAAAAAAAAAAATCTCAGTTTTTTTCTATGTTTATATAAAGTACAGTATATGCACCTAGAAGCCGCCTTGGTCCAGTGGTTATAGATATATACTTGACATAAAAACAAAATCTTATAACTCATAGAGCAAATATAGTTTTATGATTACCCATAAAAACATACAGTTGGGAAATTTACAAAGAAATTAACAAATAACAAACAACAAAGTTTTTCCATAAAATCACACCAAAGGAATTTTCATTATCTGGCTCCAGGGCCAAATTCAGAAGCAGAATTGACACTATAGTCAACAGAGGCCATTGAGTACATCTCTTCACTACCTTGCCTTCTTGCAATTTCCAAGGCCACACACTCGTTTAGCTCCATTACAACATGTGCCATTGTTGGTCTCCTGTTTGAAGATGGGTTGACACAGGCCAAAGCCAGCTCTACAATCTTCCATGCACCATTTGTGTCATAGTCCCCCATCAGTTTCGGGTCAACGATGTTCTTGATGTCTCCTTTGGTGAGCATGAACCCAACCCATTCACTGATGTGAGCTCTCTCTCGGGTTTGTTTAATAACAGGCTGGTTTGTGACTATCTCCAATAGTACTACACCGAAGCTGTACACATCACTCTTCTCGTTTAGCCAATTTGTTCTGTAGTACCTGAAAAAACGAGTACCAAAGATAGTTAACAGTTCACATCCCCAACAAAACACTTCAAATTTTGAATGAGAGACATTGAATTAAATTCTTCTTTATTTATTTTGCAACATAAGTGATGTAACTAATTGATCAACTCACTCAGGGTCTAGGTAACCAGGTGTGCCCGCTACAACAGTCTCGACATGAGATTCTCCATCAACCGGGAAAGATCTAGAGAGCCCAAAGTCAGCTAGTTTCGCTTGAGACCGCTCATTCAATAAGATGTTAGTAGGTTTCACATCTCTATGCACCATCGGAGGCGTTGATCCATTATGTAGATACTCCAATCCTATACAAAACATCATGAAGCAACATTTTCTAGTACTAAATCAGACAAAGGTAGAGAGCTTTATTCACCTTGTGCTGCCTCTACAGCTATTTGCATCCTGTTTTCCCAGGTTAAAACATGTCCACCGCGTTTTCCTGTACCAGGCTTTGACTGTGTTAAACTATTGAGGAGGTGGATTCAACTAAATCAAAGTCTCTTAGTAAAAGTGTTTACCTGACATATTATCTCTCAGGTCTCCATTTGCCATGTATTCGTAAATCAAAGCCAAGTTATCTCCATCATCGCAGTACCCCACAAGTCCCACCAAATGCCTATGGTGAACTCTCAAAAGAAGTTCAACCTATAAGAAAGATACAAAAATGTCATGATGACACAAGCTAAACTTTTAAACAAAGACTTGACGGATCTACATCTTGTTATAGTACCTCTGCTTTGAACTCTTTATAACCTTGAGCTGATGAATGAGAGAGCATTTTCACAGCTACTTCAGCATCATTCAAGTTTCCATGATACACTGTCCCAAAGCCTCCTTTACCAAGAACCCTCTCGAAGTTATTAGTCATCTTTAGTACCTCCGAATACGTGATCCTACGTTCCTTTGTCATGATTGCTGAATTGGGTGATCTTGTCTCATTTTTAACAGTACTTGTAGTAACTGATGATGGGGGTCCTGGAGCTGTATAATAGTAAATCAATATAGTAAAATCAGACATGATTTCATTATTCAGTAATATTGTGCCATTGTCTGGTGATTCATACATACCCTCAGTACTTCCCTGTTTTTTCCTTCTAACAATGAAAAAGATGGCGGCGATAACTAGCAGAGCGGACACTCCAGCCACTGACGCTGCGACAGCAACAATCGGAACCTTTGTACCCGCACTTGTGTGTGAGGAATCCTTGGTTTCATCTAAACTGAAATCATTAAAAGTGATGGCACTAGATGTAATGATTTTGAAAAGAGTCTAGCTGACTTGAAAAAATGTTGAGAATATCTTAAGTACGACCATCTTACATTAGTGTTAAAGTTTTGCTGTTTATCCTTTGCTGAATAGATCCCGGAACTGTCAGGCTAAGATTCGGGTTTCCGCTTAAGTTTCTGTGAATGAAAACACTAAATATTTCACAGCAGAACAAATTGAGAAGCGAAGGCAGGAGAAAAGTTGTGAGGAAGAAGCTCACATGTGTTTTAACAACTTCATATCAGCAAAAAATGCTGGAATCTCTCCTGACAAATTGTTGTTTGATAAATCTCTGTCCATCAAATAGAGAAAGAAAATGTTATCGCAGAGTTCTTTGTTTGTCTAACCGCAATAACGAATTTTAAATACTAAGTATATTGGTATCAGTATTTGGATGCTTACAGGTCGCTCAGTTGTGTTAGCTTGGATATATCAGATGTTATGGTACCATTCAAGTGGCTCGCCTTCAAGTTCCTAATTTTTGTGAGACAAAAATGTTATCATTAATGGTTAGAATATGTGAAAGTTTTGAAATCAGAGAACCTTGTGAAGAAGAATACAAAACATACAAGGATATGATCCGTGGTGCCTCGAAATTTGGATAAGTGCAATTCAAACCTTCCCACCGATAATTTTGAGGAGCACATGGATCACCCTGCCAGCTTAACTTACTGCTCAAACCATATGTCGTCTTAATGTTCACCATAGCATAATCTGATCATCATCACATTCAAACTCATATCAGAAACAAGAGAGAAAAACAAAATAAAAACATACAGAAAATCGATAAAAGGAAGACATAAGAACATGCTTACATTCGTCCTTGTATGTCTCGGGCTGGTGAAGGTCAACAACAATATAAATCTCCATGGCGTTCAAAATGGGAGGAAGAGTTGAGTTACCAGTCTTTGCTAATGTGAAATTGAATTTTCCGTCGGGAGAACTCTGGCCTCTTTGACTGTAGATCGTAGTAATGCTGAGGTTGTTAGGCCTTAACCAGCCGAACCAAAGATCGTCGCCATTGTATATACTGAATTCTCTGGTTTCATTGGCTTTTAGATTCTGGACTTCGGCGAAATGCATATAAACATATACTTTGTCAGTGATATTATCCATAGTCCATGTTAAGCTCCATGTCTCATTAGGATTTTTAGGGACACCAGCAGTCTTCATCACGACTTGAGGCACCTCGTAGATGCTATTTGTATTGACCTCGAGGTCTGTTTTTATCACTGCGGTCTCAGGAAATGAGTATGGATGCCATAATCGATCATTTACGTCATCATCATACCTGGAAAGTCTCTTTTTATCAACTCGAAAACACAGAACAAGAAGCAATAAATTTTATGTTGCCTAAGAAGACTTTGTTCTTTTATTACCTGATGATCTTTGAGGATGATGAATCAGATGTAAAGTATATTCTGTTATAAAAAAGCAATGATTCGCTTTGTGTGGGGTAAGAGGTATTTTTCAACGGACGCAGTTCCAGCGACGAAATGAAGGGTGTGGTCGGTCCTGTCTTAACAAGACAAACTTGAATACGGTCTTGTGTTACGACATGGATGATCTCTTGGGGTAGATTATCCGTTGCGCCTACTATCTTAACAGTAGTCCATTTATTAGGACCAACGTAAAGATCAAAGCTTGGGGGTTTATTTAGACCGTCGTAATTCCCATACACAAAGCTTCCTCGGATTAGATACTTGCGGCCCGTTGTGAGGTTGAAGAAGTTGTAACAATTTCTTTCACCCTCAGGGAAACTTCTCAAGGTCCAAAGCGGTTGCTGAAACAGAGAATTGTGTTCATCATTGATCTTCCCGACTAATCCACTATCGATGTATTTCGCATCTGATTTGTATGTTATTGTCGTCGACTTCTCTACAAAAGTTGTAGTCTCAGGCACCAACCCACAATCCAAGCTGATGTATCCTGTTCAGGTTCAAAAACATGTCAAGAAATATAATTAAAAAAAAAAAAGCAAAAAAATCTTATGAACAAAACACAAGAACTACTATCAAAGAAACATCATATCATGTTTTCAAGAACCTGCTTGATTTTGAGCTTTCACCGATCTCGAAATGGTAAAAGCGATGATCAAGAGGAGAAAAAACTTCATTTTTCTTTGATTCAGAGAAAGCTATTATTCATTGTTTGTTGCTGTTAGATGGGCAAAGACTAAGATCACCTAATAATGCATAGACTTTGTGCTAAGTACAGAGAGTTTTTTTTTTTCCCGGTCAAAATATTATCCAACTTGTCTTCCAAAACTGTTAAAAATGAGAGGGAACCAAAAACTATTTA
Source organism: Odontarrhena argentea (assembly GCA_900406245.1). Lineage (NCBI taxonomy): Eukaryota > Viridiplantae > Streptophyta > Magnoliopsida > Brassicales > Brassicaceae > Odontarrhena > Odontarrhena argentea. Next base: position 20,962 of record OVAF01000416.1, on the reverse strand, counting down.
AACAAAAATATTTTAAAAATCCTAATTATTTTTGTTAAAACAAAATCACTCTTAATTCCAAAAAGAAAAAGTTGTATATTCGATTATAAATTGTTAAGAGGAATTTTCGAATGAATGAGTCAAGTTTGGCAAATTGTGATATGTGACCTTGTCGTTGCCTAAACAAAGAGCTGACTTCAATTATGGATTTGTTAATCATATATACTTGCCTGATGTATATATAATAACTTTCATCATTGATAGTGGACTTTGTAGAGTTTTTTTTTTTTTTCAAATGGATGATCTTTAATCAAATTATACTATAACCAAATTTTAAGTTTCAAGACGTGCCAATTATGATTACCCGAGAGCAATAAAATAAAAACAAGTATAAGAAGATTACAGTACCTTTATCTTAATGGGCTCTATGGAAGAGAGACTAAAGAAATCTATATTGTGAGCACCAAAACTTTCATTGTTCCCAAAAAGAAATCTATATTGTGAGCACCAAAGCTTTATGAACAGAGTAATGAAAACAGAGCATCCTGTTCTTTTGTTTTTATCAGGGACGAGATCATACATAAATTGATAAGGTCTTTCTCTTAGGTAGTAGATTTAATATCAAAATCTTGTAATCCAAAGAACATTACACATTCTAATGGCTAATACGTACTTTTTGAGGAACAAACCACCCTATGTTATGTGCACAGCACAGCTATCTTAAACATTTCAATATGAACAATAGAATTATTAACAACAGCATAGCTTCAACACAAAGCAAAGACTTTCTGTTTACCTCGCTATAGGGGACAAATTAGAAACAGAAGTCAAGCTATACATAGCGGAATCCTTTGAGTACATATCTTGACTACCTTGTTTCCTTTCGATTTCAGAGGCAAGGCACTCATTTAGCTCCATCACAACGTGTGGCATTGTCGGTCTACGGTTTGAAGACGGGTTTACACAGGCTAGAGCCAACTCCACAACCTTCCACACACCGTTTGTGTCGTAGTCATCTATAAGTTTCGGGTCAACAATACTCCTGATGTCCCCATTTGTGAGCACAAACGCAACCCATTCTGTAATGTGTGATTTCTCTCGGTTTTTATCTATCACAGGCTTGTTTGTAACTATCTCCAATAGTACAACACCGAAGCTGTATACATCACTCTTCTCGCTTAGCCAATTTGTTCTGTAGTACCTGAAAACAGTATTAAAAAGAGAGATTAGTTTTTATATTCTTCATAACTCATTCGAGTAACAAAAATGATTAATTTACATACTCGGGGTCTAGGTAACCAGGTGTTCCTGCAATGACCGTCATGACATGAGATTCGCCATCGATTGGGAAAGATCTAGAGAGTCCAAAGTCGGCTAGTTTTGCTTGAGACAGCTCGTTCAATAAAATGTTAGTTGGTTTCACATCTCTATGGACCATAGGTGGCCTACATCCATTATGGAGATACTCCAATCCTGTTACAATTTTTTTTTTTTTTTTGTCAGTTTTGCTTTCAGATAACATAAACAGAACATACAGAAGCAACAGTTTCTAGAAATGAATCAGAGAATAAGTTGAGTTTCTGTTCACCTTGTGCTGCCTCTACAGCTATTTGCATTCTGGTTTTCCAGCTTAGGACATTGTGACAGCGTTTTCCTGTATTGAGTTTGAATGTATCGAGTGTTGGAAGAGGTAAATCAATTAGACCAGAGTCTGTTAGCTAAAGTTTTACCTGACATATTCTCCCTCAGGTCTCCGTTTGCCATGTATTCGTAAATCAAAGCCAAGTTCTCTCCATCATCACAGTAACCCACAAGTCCCACCAAATGTCTATGGTGAACTCTCAAAAGCAGTTCAACCTAAGAAACATATATAAATATGAATGATTGAGAACTTGATAACATTAAGAGAACGAAGATTAACGGATTTACATCTTGTTTAATACCTCTGCTTTGAATTCTTTATAACCTTGAGCTGATGAATGAGAAAGCATTTTCACAGCTACTTGAGTATCATCCAAGTTACCATGATAAACTGTTCCAAATCCTCCTTTACCAAGAACTCTCTCGAAGTTCTTAGTCATCTTCAGCACCTCGGAATACGTGAACTTGCGTTCCTTTGTTATGAATAATGGATTGGAGGATGTTGTCTCACTGTTATTATAAGTACCAGTAGTGACTGATGATGGTGGTCCTGGATCTGTAAAATCATAAAAGAAGTAAGTAAAATTTTTCTATTAGTTTCCAGTCTACTGATCATACATACCATTAGTAGTTTTCTTTTTTCTCTTCACAACGAAAAAAATGATCGCCGAGATCACTAGCAGAGAAAACACACCAGCCACAGATGCTGCAATAGCAACTACAGTATTCTTATTACTCTCTTTTTTGGTTTTATCTCTACTGCAATCATTAAAAGTCATCCAAAACGAAGAAGAAGATTAGATATTGTAGCAGAGGAGGCTGAAATACTTTCCGTAACTCGAAAAGGTTGAGACTGAATCCACTTAAGTATTCATTTCTTACAATATTAGTGTTAAAGATTTGTTATCTATCTTTTTCTGAACGGATTCTGGAATAGTGTCATTCAGCATCGGGTTTCCGCTTATGTTTCTGTGAACGAAAAAGACTGAATCTGTCAGAACAGTACATAAAGAGCAGAGCAAGAAAAAAACACCGATATAATGCATAGTCATTCGGAAACTTACATGAGTTTTAACAACTTCATCGCAGCAAAGAACTCTGGAATCTCTCCTGACAATTCATTATTTGACAAATCTCTGCGCATTGAAGAGAGATATAAGGAGTATTTCACAAGTTATAATTTCCCTTATTCCACCGCAAGAAACCATATAGAATATTTCAGGTTTATTGTTGTGAAAATTCGGATGCTTACAGTATTGTCAACTGTGTTAGATTAAATATATCAGGTGATATGCTACCAGTCAAATTGCTCCCACTCAAGTTCCTAACAAAGAACCCAAAAGTTAGACCTTGTGTCAAAAACCGAAACTAAAGAACCTTGAGATGAGCAAGCAGAAACATACAAGGATATAATCCGCGGAGGCTCGGAGTTTGGATAGCTACAGTTTACTCCTTCCCAATGATATAACTCAGGAGCGCATGGATCTCCTTGCCAGCTAATCTTTTTGCTCAATTCATAAGTGTCCTTGATGTTCACCATAGCAGTAACTAAGCAATCATCGCATTTCAAAAGACTCATCACAGTGGAAATGACAGAAGTAAATTAAAAATTGGTAAAACAAGGGTCTAACTTACCTTCCTCTTTGCCTGTCTCAAGTTGTTCAAGGTCCAACACTTTATAAATCTCAAGACCGTTGATAAGGGGAGGAAGAGTTGAGTTACCGGTCATCGTGAAAGTGAAATTAAAATTTCCATCTGGAGAACTCACAGCTGCTTGATTGTATATAGTATTGATACGAAACTTTGAAGGCCTAAAATAGTGGAACCAGGTTTTCCCACCATTATAAGTAATGTTGAATTCTCTGGTATCATTAGCTGTAAGATTCTGAATTTCAGCGAAATGCATGTATATATAGGACTGTGCATTGATATCGTCAAGCGCCCAATCTATTGTCAAAGGCTGACTAGCATTTGTAGGTAGAGCAGCTGTTTTTGCCACAGGTTGTGGCACATTGTAGAAGTTATTTGTATCAACCGAAAGCTCCGTGCGTAACACAGAGTAGTTTTTATCTAAGTATGGAGTCCAAGTTCGGTCATGGATGTCTTCATCAAACCTAGAAAGAATCAGATTTGGCTCTAATTAAACACCAAGAGCAAAAACAATAAATTACAAAACCTTTCTGGCTCTTTATCTTTACCTGACGAAAGCCGGAGTTGGTGAAAAGTAAACTCTTCCATACGCGATCAGCGATCCACTTTGTGTGACGTATGTTTCATTGCTCAAAGGACGAAGTTCCAGAGACGAAATAAATGGCGTTGTTTCTCCGGTCTTGACAAGACAAACTTGAAGACGGTCTTGCGTTAAGACATGTATCACCTCATGGATCGTACCATTTGTGACTCCTAAGGTTGAAATAGTATCCCATTTGTTAGGACCAATGTGAAGATCAAATTTTGGAAGTCTATTCAGACCATCATAATTCCCGTAGATAAAGGTTCCTCTGATTAGATACTTGCTGTTTGCTTTGAGGTTGAAGTTGTAACAGTTTCTTTGACCTTCAGGGAAGCTTCTCAAGGCCCAAGTCTGTTGCTGAAACATCGACTTGTACGCGTCATTGATCTTCCCAACCAATCCACCATCGATGTAACCCGCGTCTGATTTGTATGTTATATTGGTTGATTTCTCCACATACGTCGTTTCCTTAGGTACCAAACCACAATCTAAGCTGATGAATCCTGTTCATGATCAAAGAAACACAACATTTAAGAGGTCAAAGCATCAAGATTTCATGGAAAACAGAGAAAAAGCAGAGTAAAGAACCTGTTTGATCTTGAGCTTGTACCAATTCAAGAATGGTAAAATCTATGATCAAGAAGAGCAAAAACACATCAAGAAACTTCATTATTTTGGGATGTGTTCGTCTGATTCAGAGGAGGTTATTTCATTGTCCTTGATGTGTAAAGATTTGACATTGGTCAATGAAGTTGGCCAAGTCTTCAAACATTAGATTATTCAGATGATTGTCTTGTCTTTGCCTACGAAATTCTCTATGTTCTGTTGAAAGATTCAAATTAGTATTGGTGGAAAGATAGAAAACCAAAAAATAATGTAAGAGAAAAAAAAAAAAAAAAAGAAACAAAGGGAGATAGTGACAGAGTCTTGCTCTATCAAAATAAAATTCAACTTGTCTTCCAAGAAAACTATCTTATAATAACTGAAATGGAACAAAAAAAAAAAAAAAACTTCTAACCAATCATTACTTTGAAAGAACGTAATCTCTTGCGTAATAGAAATTCTGTTGACAAATTGTAAAAGTATTTGAAAATTAAAAATTTGAAGAAAATACCAAAATGAACGAGTCAAGTCAACTTAGGTTTTCCCGGGAGATAACTACAAATCGTTGACTTCAGTTATATATTTTTTTTTTTTTGGTCACGTATATATATGTTTATGTAATTTTGCTATAGATTTAAGAGGGTGTATTAAATCCTGTATTTAGAATAGTTTAGGGTTTTTTTAGAGTTTTAATGATTTTGATAAAATTAAAAATTAATCATTGAAAATAAACTAAAAATTATTAAATTGTAAATTAATCATGAAATATTGTCAATTGATTAATGTTAATACTCCAAAATAATAGAACAAAACAGAAATTCAGGTTTTCCGTGAATGTCTAAAGACAATAACCTATTGTCTAAAAAAATTATAATCTCAAATCTTAATATATAGACCAATGATGGAACATTATACACTATTATGGTTCCGATCCATTCTAAATTTTAATTTCTTTTCTACAAAATTTAATTGATCCTTTTGGAACTTTAATAACTAGATTTCTCTTGTGTTTTAGAATATTGACGGAGGGTATATTCTCTTGTAACACAATTATAGTTATTCTGAAGCATTAGTGGGGTGGGGAAGTGGTAGTATGGGGAAGTGGTGCTCCTATAATTATTGAGAAAATCCAATAAATAATTAAAAAAAAATGATTAGAAAAAAAAATCAAGTAATAGCTATTGTTAATCTATAAAAACCCAAAAATAAATGAAAAAAAAAAAAAAAAATCCGAAGCAAAGATAGTATGAAGTAATGGTTTAAGAATGCATACGTTGGTGTAACCTAAGAGCTTTAAACTGAGCAGTAATTTGATCATAATCAGGAAGCTTAGGATGAACATGTTTAGGTAATAATCTTCTTCTCAATTCTTCTTCTTCTTCTTCATTCTTCACTCTAAACACATTGTAAACTATATGATAACAATTCAATGATGATGATGATTTTCGCCTTCGACAAACCCTTCTTCGTCTCTTATAGTACCTTAAACTCTCCATATCCTTAAACCTTCTTGATGATGTTACTGATGATGATCTCTCTTCTTCACTACTTTCTCTGAATCTAAACACTCTCTGATCTTTTCCCACTTTAGTCTCTTCTATGTAATCATCCTCCATGATCAATCTTTCTTCTTTGCTCCTCTCTTCTTCGACATCAGTGAGACTAAATTTATACACTAATTCTTGGGCCTGATCATCAGAGCAAGATTCCACAACTTTCTTCTCTTCTTCTTCATTTACCTATACACAAAACAAGTCCAAGAACTATAGAATCAAGAAAATCATAAAATTCAAGAAAGAAAAAAAAATTATTCCACCCATCTTTATACTAATATAAACAAGAAAATCTATAAATCTTGATAATTTATACAAACAAAATTAACAAGAAAATAATCACCTGTTTTTCAACTTCAGGAGTATATTCCAGCCTTAAGATTTCTAAATGAAGACCAGACTCTTTCGCTATTTCATCTAGCAATTCGGACTTCATATCTTCAGATACCGATGTTATGGACAGTTTCTCTTTAATCTGTTTGCAAAATATTTTACAAAATTCAGGAAAAATTAGAACACATAACTACTCAATTATCCAAAATATGAATAAAACAAAAATTGTGAAATGGTTTTAACCTGGAGGTTAACAAGATCTCCATGGAGAGATGTTGTAATATAATCTTGACCATAACGTTGTTTAAACAACTCTCTAATGCTAATTAGCTCAGGTATTTCACCACATCTCGCAGAAGCATAGACAAGACTCGAAACCGCTTCTTTGATCTCTTCATTAACCAATTCTCTGCATGTAACATAATCGAATAAAACTTATAAAACAAAACAAATTAATACATATAAAACATAGAAGTATATGAAATCTAACCTGTGTTTTCTAATGGAGGAGAAATGGAGAAGGATGAAATCAGAGAAATGAAGCAACAAATCAAAGGTGGAAATCGAGTTTTCGACAAGAGCAAGCTGTTCGGTTCGAAGAAAAGCTCGTGAGTGATCATTGATTCTGATGAAGAGAGTGATGTCTTGACGTAAATGTCTTGAGATAGAGTACTTCTTGTTCTTGAGTAGCTTAAGACGAGATTGAAGCTGCTTCAACAATGTTTTACATTTTGAAGCTTTTCTCCATCGATGGAAGAAGAAACAACCAAACATGGTTAGTAAGAAGTTCAGTTTGTGAGAGAAGAGAGTAGTGGGTTTGTGTCCATTACTTATGGGTGAAAGAGAGTGATTAAAAAAACGGTTATTATTGTTAATAATTTTAGAGAGAAAAGAAAGTGGGGGCTTGTGAAGATTTACTTCTGATTAATTTTTAAAAGGCTTATATGAGGAATTACGTAAGCAAAAATTAAAATTTAAAAACTCTAAATAATTGTTTTTTTTTTTCATGAAAACTCTAAATAATTGTTAATTTTGAAAAAAAAAAACGATCGTGTGATTTTTTCTTTTTTTTTCTTTTGAAGTAACAATTTACTAGAATATTCTTACTCAAAACTTATTAATAACTATGCCTAAAATATTTTTTGTGGTGATAATAGCAACTAACATTCGATCAACTATTATTATTATATATCTAATAATTTTTCTAAGACTTTTGCTATCCAATTCTAAATTTTTAAATCGTTAAACTTTTAAAACATAAATAAATAAAATTTACAACGGCGATAATAACATGTATATTATAGAATATTTTATTAAATATTTTTTTTGAAAAATCATTTATAAATCTACACTCATGTTTTTTTTTTTTTTTTCATCAACTTCACTCATTATTTTTCCAAACTACAAAAAAACAAAAAAAAATCTTATATATTTCACAGAACTCTGTCTTGTGACCCAAGCAAGTAAATACAAAGTAAAGAGCTAATACTTTTTACTTTTACAGAAACAAGACTTGCTCGATACGCATACAAGTCAATTCCAGATATAATTAATGTAGCATTTCAACCGATTATTTAAACCAAGTGGATTAATAACACATCAAAATCTTTCACTTCACCTCGGTCCCGGTGAGTAATCAGAACCAGGAGATATGCACAACTCAACAGAATCTTTTGTATATACCCCTCCTTGTTTCCTAACAATTTCAGAGTCCAAACACTCATTCAGCTCCATCACAACGTACGCCATTGATGGTCTACGACTCGAGATAGGATTTACACAAGCCATAGCCAACTCCACTGCCTTCCACACACCGTTTGAATCAAAGTCTCCCATGAGTTTCGGGTCGATAATACTCCTTATATCCCCTTCCATAAGCATCGATCCAACCCATTCCGTTATGTGAGATCTTACGCGGGTCGTGTCAATCACGGCTTGGTTTGTGATGATCTCTAGTAGCACTACCCCGAAGCTGTACACATCACTCTTCTCACTTAGCAAGTTTGTTCTATAGTACCTGAAAATAAATTTAAATAAATTAAATTCACATCATTTTTTTTATATTGAGTATGATTTCTGATTGATTTACTCACTCGGGGTCTAAGTAACCAGGCGTTCCTGCAATAACTGTTGATACATAGGATTCACCATCGACCGGGGAAGACCTCGAAAGCCCAAAATCAGCTAGCTTTGCTTGAAACCGCTCATTCAATAATATGTTAGTAGTTTTCACATCCCTATGCACCATAGGAGGTACACTTCCATTGTGTAAATATTCCAATCCTGTTAGAATTAATGTTTATCATTTTTAAATGTCAATTTAGCATTTTAGACATCATAATCAGAATGTATAAACAAGACATTTTGTTTCATCACCTTGAGCTGACTCCATAGCTATTTGCATTCTATTTTCCCAAGTTAGAACATGTCCGCGCTTTCCTATACCGATTTCCGATTGTTTATATAATGAATTCATCAAATCATAATCTTTTAAGTGAAAGTATTTACCCGACATATTCTCCTGCAAGTCTCCATTTGCCATGTATTCATAAATCAAAGCCAAGTTATCTCCATCATCACAATAACCCACAATTGCCACCAAATGTCTATGGTGGACTCTCAAAAGAAGTTCGACCTACGAAAGATTAGAAACTTAATTTTCATCTAGAAACAAAAGACCATCTATTTCTGATTTGTCGAAAGTTAATTACCTCTGCTTTGAAATGTTTATAATCTTGATCAGCTGCTGAATGAAAAAGCATTTTCACAGCTACTTCAATACCATCGATGTTCCCATAGTACACTCTTCCATAGCCTCCTTTACCAAGAACTCTCTCAAAGTTGTTTGTCATCTTTAGTATCTCAGAATACGTGAATTTCCGGTCCCTTGTTTCGATTGAATAATGACCGGATGATCTTCTGTCACTACCAATCCTACTGAAATCTGATATTGTGGTAAGGAAAACGAGAACAAGGGATCAATTATATAAAAAAAAAATCTGTTTCATTTTCTGTTAGGATATATTAAGAGCTGATTATCAATTTGATTATACCTTCATCACTTCTCTTTCTTTTCATTGCAATAATGACACATATTTTGCAGACGACTAGTAAAGCCAGTACGCCAGCCACCGAATTTCCGATAGCTTCCCAAGGAATACGTTTCACCGAGTCTTTGACATTTGGAATCTGGGATTCATCGACACTGCAATCATTTATAAAAAGATGGGAAATGAACCGAAGAAACAAAGAAAAAAAAGAGAGACATTAGTAACATTTACTAGGACATGTAATACACTTTCCAGGATTCAAGAAAAAAAAAAAAGAGGTCAGAAAACATCTTACATTAGTGTTAAAGATTTATTATTTATCCGTTGTTGAAGAGAATCAGGAATTGTAATATTGAGCTTTGGGTTACCGCTTAAGTTTCTACACACACACACACAAAAAAAGGAAGATTGAATGTTTCAAGAACATTTAAAAAAAATGGAAAGAAAAAAAGCAGAGAGGGCAAGAGTTCGATAACCAAAACTCACATGAGTGTCAACATCTTCATATCAGCAAGAAAAGCCGGAATCTCTCCTGATAAATCATTCTTTGATAAATCTCTGTCCATTGAAGAGAGAAAAATGTAAGTTTTTACAAGAGTTGTTATATCACATAGTTAAGTTTATTTGTGTTCTAGTAGTTTAAGATGCTTACAGTGTTATCAATTGTATTAAATTAGCTATAGAAGGTGCGATAGGGCCGGTCAATCCACTCGATGCCAAGTTCCTGTTTTGTTCAAAGAGTTGGCATTTACGCGAAACTATAAAATTATTTTTACCAAAATGTTAGAGAATTGAGATGAACATACAAGGTTATGACGATAGGTTGCTCGGAGTCCAAATAAGCGCAATCCACACCTTCCCATCGATAGAATTGAGGAGAACATGGATCTCCTTGCCAACTTATCTTTTTAGTCAATCCATATGTTTTCTTGATGTTCATCATAGCAGAAACTGATACTCAAGTACACAAAACATATTAAGAGGTTTATTAGAAAATGGTTTGAGAAAAACAAGATTTATCGAAAAATGTATTTATACATATGTATTTATCTGTAAGTCCTACCTAAAATTTTTGTTTTGCAATTGACTTAATAAGAGAATATGTATGTGAATGTATTTTAAAATCGAAAACACATATTAATGAACTCTCCTAAAACTAAAAGAAAAATGGTTAAAAGAGTTGGTTATTTAAGTGTTTACCTTCATCTTGGTGCGTCTCGAGGAGTGTATTTTCGACAACTGTATAAACCTCGACGCCATTGATAAGTGGAGGACGAGTAGATTTTGGGGTCTTTGTAAAAGTGAAACTGAAATACCCATCTGAAGAACTCAAAGGTGTTGGAGTAGAGATTGTTGTGATACTGAGGTTGTGAGGTCTGACGTAAGTTTCCAAAACCGCACCATTAAAAGTAATGTCGAATTCTCTCAACTCATTAGTTCCAAGATTCTGTATTTCTGCGAAATGCATGTATATATAAAACTGTGCATTGGCTTCTTTGGGATTCCACGATATGCTAAGAGGTTCAGTAGAATTTGTAGGGGTCATTGCAGAATTCGCCACAATCTGAGGCACATTGTAGGAATTACTACTTGTATCCACTGAGAGATAATTGGAGCTTAACGACACTGTATGATTCTCATTGAAAGGTAACCAAATTCGGTCGTTGAAATCTTCATCATACCTAGAGAGACAAAGAGACTTTATTTTGTCAATACAAACAAAGAACAAATACAATTTATCATTCATCACCTATGTAGTCTTTGTATCCGTGTTTGGATTTCACTAACTATTCAACGAAAAACCGGAAATGGTATCTATTTCAAAAATGTAAATGTTTATTTGAGCAACTTTTCTTTACCTTAGGAACGATGGATCTGAACTTCGTTGAGAGTAACGCCTGTCTAAAGTATTCAACGATCCAATTTGAGTGACATAAGTATTATTGTTCAACGGACGAAGTTCCAAAGACGATATAAACGGTGTCGTTTTATCTGTTTTGACAAGACAAACTTGAAGAAGGTCTTGTGTCAAAACATGAATGATCTCGTAGATCGAAGGATTTCCCACACTGTCCAATGTAACAGTGGTCCATTTGTTAGGACCAATGTGGAGATCGAACCTCGGGATCGTATCCCAACCGTCGTAATCCCCGTATAAAAATGTTCCTCTAATAAGATATTTGCTATTCGCTTTGAGATTGAAGTTGTAACAGTTTCTTTGACCTTCAGGGAAGCTTCTTAAGGTATAAGTCTGTTGCTGATACTGTTGTTTGTATGCATCATTGATCCTCGCGATTACTCCACTGTCGATATAGTCCGCGTCTGACTGGTATGTTATATTTGTTACCATCTCCGTGTAGGTTGTGTTCTTAGGAATAAAACCACAATCCAAGCTAATGAATCCTGTTCATAAGAAAAGTAAACAAAAACAAAACTTTGAAAAGGGTCGTTTCTTGAAACACATCAAGCTTTCATGAAGAAAGACAAGAGTAATAACCTGATTGATCTTGAGCTTGGACTGCTAACAAAATGGCTAAAACTATGCTCATCATCAAGAAGAGCAAAAACCCATTAAGAGACTTCATTTTTTTATTTTGTTTTGTTTTTTGCTAAGTCTTCAACATTAGGATTTATCAAGTGATTTTGTAAGAGATTATAAGGGATCAGACCAAAAAAATATAAGGAAAGAAAGAAAAAAATACAAAAAGAGAGCCTAGTCTATCAAGATAATCTCAAGCTGTCTTTCACAGAAATCATTGTAACGAAAAGGTGGCAAAAAAAAAACAATTAGGGAAACGATCCTTGTTTTACTTCATTTAGAAGAATTCCATAATTTGGTGGTTTACCTCGTAGCATAGTTCTTACAGTTGTAGTTTTATAATAGATGCATTCGGTTTAGGTTCCGGTTTTAATAATACCGAAATTTTAAAACTCAAATTTTAGTATAAGTATCACTTTTTCAACAAAGTTATTTAGTACAGTAAAACATTTATAAATTAATAACGTTGAGACGAGTATATTTATTAATTTATTGAGATATTAATTTATAGAGGTATTATTTGGCTCATAAACATATTTGACAATGATTTAAAATCTCACTCATCAGTTTTATAATCTTTCAAAATTTTAAATTTGATGGAGTCTACAGGTTTGGATTCTAAAATCTCTGCAGTATCCATGAGATTTTGTTTATAATCATTTGTTCATTAAAATCCATCCATGTGTGATTTCAAATCCATCAAAATCTAAAGATTTTTAAAATCATTTGATGTTGAATAACAGTGGATTTTAAAGTAAGTTTTACAATCCTTCGTTGAATAACAGTGGATTTTTAAAGTAAGATTTGAAATCAGTGAATGAATAACGATGGATTGTAGTGTATGATTTAAAATCATTAATTGAATAACACTGGATTCTGCTTAAGATTTAAATTCTATTAAAATCCATCGTTGAATAACACCTCCTTAATTTTTCGAGTATTAATCTAAAGAGGTTTTAATGTATATTATTTCTCATCCAAATTTAATTAGTATTAAAATAAATAAAATCTTGATTATTGGGTAAAAAATTTTGTGTAACTATATTTAACTCATCCTAAGTATGTTGAGATTTTTTTCCAGTAATCAACTTAATTAATCTTAATAAACTGTAACAGTAGAGTTTTTATTTTCCTAACTTTATTCAATGTATATACAGATAAATTATCTTTGAGACAAAAAAGAATCTAGATTTTAGGAAAGAATATTCAGGTGTTCCTTCTAGCTTTGATTTTTTTTTTTTTTTTTTGAATATATGATTTAACACATTTAAATTTTCATAAAGAAACTTCACTCTTGGTACAGAATCAAAAGAAGTTGGGGTAATGCATCTGGACAACTAGAACATCCTTGCATAAAAAATATATTTACATTTTTTCATGTAGTTATATATCCAATAATTATTAGCGGAGACCGTTGAAATAGTATCAACATTAATATGAATACAAAAATTATGTGTCCACAAGAAATTCTATGCGAAATATATATGGATTCTTAGGATTGTTGTAATCTATTCTTAAGTTATGTTTCATATATTTGACCCAAAAGATAACATTTGTACTTTTGAATTAAAACTGTTATTTGTATTAATTGTTTGTAAATCATTTGAGAGAACTTATAAATAAACAATAATTTTATTTAAACATTTAAAGATTTATTAAAATTCAAAATTAAAAGACTTTTAAGATTTAATTGTTTGTAAAGACCCATAGGGTTCCCAAAAACATTAGTTTATGTTCAAAAAAAAAAAANGGGTCCCAAAAAAAATTTTTTTTTTTTAAAAAAAAAAAAAAAAAAAAAAAAAAAAAAAAGCCTATTGATTTCACCATCATGAATTCATGATAACTAATTTTCTCATTAATTTAGGGTCAAATCTAAATTTTGGTTTGTTACTCTCCTTCTTGGAGAAATTTTGCATATTGTAATTAAAACCATCAAAAAAAATTTAGTTGTTTTTTTTTTTTTTTGGTCAAGACATCGGTCCAGTTTATCTATTGAGATAATGGGGATGAACCATAAAAAGCTTTAGTTTTGATTTGATGATACTCAAAAATGTTAACTTTTTCTAGAGTATAATACCATAATCAACAAATGAGTACTAATTTTGAGAGAAGGTCAGACACTGTGTCTATAAACCAAGCTCCTTTTTTTTTTGTATAATGGCTTGAATAGTGAATTTTGTGTTTCACATTTTCATTTATATTTGCGAGTAAAACTTAGATAAAATCAATAAAGCATAGAGGGGTTAGAGAGAAAATCAATTGTGGCGAATATCTTATTATTTAAAATTTCATTCATTTATTCATTATGTGAATAATTATTTTCAAACTTTAGACCCCTTTACATGCACCTCAAAAACTCAGTTCGGGAGAGCTGCATCTTATCACTATACTTCTAATTTTTAGGTCACATGTGAATAACAAGTATGATAGAAAGTATTATGGAGAATTTTTTGAATTTATTACGATTCGTTAAAGAAAAAAATAATCTATATATATATGATCAGGAGATCAAGAAAAATACTTGGAAAAAAGGAACAGAGTTTACACTCACAAGTCTCAACAATCCCAAACAGTTTCAACTTCGTCATGCCAATTGCCAATTGCCAATTGCCAATGACCAATTACAAGTTCAATGTGAAACCAAAAAGATAATGGGTTGGCGGCTTAAATAGCCTCGTACTATATCGAATAAACCTGAAACACCCTGTACTATTTTTCTCGTTGCTAAACACCACCAACTATATTTTCCTATGATTCAACTCCACGGACTTTTAAAACTCATTCCAGATAGCCACATTAAATTAAACCGGTGCTTAACCGAATAATTAGTTTCTAAAATCGCGTTTAGCGTTTAATAAATCTAATTTAGATAATTTTTAAAATCTAATTAATCTGCCCAAACCCAACCGAAATTGAGCTTAGTTAGATTAGCGGTTTGTGTAATCTCAATTTCGGTTGGGTTTGGGCAGATTAATTATATTTTAAAAATTATCTAAATTAGATTTATTAAACGCTAAACGCGATTTTAGAAGCTAATTATTCGATTAAGCACCGGTTTAATTTAAGGTGGCTATCTGGAACAAGTTTTAAAAGTCCGTGTAGTTGAATCATAGGAAAATATAGTTGGTGGTGTTTAGCAACGAGAAAAATAGTACAGGGTGTTTCAGGTTTATTCGATATAGTACGGGGCTATTTAAGCTGCCAACCCAAAGATAACACCAGACTGAATATGCATTATCAAACAAATTGCTTATTTGGTCAATATTCATATACACTATACTCAACTAGGCTATTTTAACGTTAGTGTTTTTTACCAACTTGCAGCAAGTTTTTTTTCTTGGCCTATTTAAACATCATCCTAAAATGGTTTCAAACTGCAATCAGAAATCTCTTTTCCATCAAGTTCTAAAGTATTATTAGCAGTAAGTTACTAAGTTGCAATGGAATACGAGCGATCAAGCTCAGTGATCCTCCTTTCCATTCTTGTACTTGCTTTGGTCTTTTCTCCAATCCTTCCGTGCCAAGCGACTCGAGTACATATCGACGGTAACCTAATTTTCTGAAGTTTAACTAATATTAATTCTCCCATAGTTGAGCATGGCATTCAGAAGCGATATGAACTTTCATACCCGTGAGATTAGTCTGATTTGGCCGGATTATCTAGGAAAAAATTTTTTATGATAAATAAATATGTATTTCTCCGACCCGGACCAAGACATTTTATATTGTCCCATCTCAAGAGTCAGGCGAATAAGCAACCTCTAGGCTCGATGTTTACCAGTTGAGCTATTGACTCTCGGCAATTCTTCGTGATTTCCNTTTTTTTTTTTTTTTTTTTTTTTTTTTTTTTTCTTACAGTTGAAGGACGCATGCTGTTGAGATCGCCAAGAGCGCCAAGAGTACCACCACCGAGGCTCATGTGTCCTGCATGTGTGTGTTGTGCACCGGCTCCAAAAGGAGCTTGCTGCCCATGTCGATGCGCCAACGATCCCTAGAATTTTCAGACTTACTATGATCTCGTCTATACCTTCTGATGTGTTTAATATATATAAATTTTATTTACAAGTGAATAAGCAATCAAAAGATTAGGCTCTGTATGATTCTGGTCACTCAGGGCCATTGTACCTTTTGATTATGATATGTTATTAGTCCAATGTTTTTGAGGGACTTGTTACTTCTCCTTCAACATACAAAGAGACTTTGAATCCCAAATTGGACTGTGCAAAAGTCATCTTTGAAAATGCGTATAAATACTTGAAAACTCTTTATTCTCTAATAACGCAAAGGGACGCAAATTATTACAAAAGCTGTATTGTACATGTTGTGTATTATACAACTATCAAGATATGTGTATCTTGCACACTAATGAATTTTGTCACTATTACGAAGAGAGGTGCGACCGAAAGAATATATATTCTCCTTGGACTCTATATATTGTGATTTGGATATAGAAAGATTAGGATAAGTTCTAAATGGTTGGGATAAGTCTGATCATCTCATGTTGAGATAAGATCCTTGGTTGGATATAGATCAAGGTTTAATATCAGGAAAGTGTTTTCCAAATTGTTTTTCTCTTAGACATTTGTGCATTAATATCTGCTATCGTCGCCTTATCTCATCATCACAATCTAACAGATAACATTAATTAATAGGGCTTTTTAGTCCATATTTCAAAGTCAACTCTTTACTTGAGTTCGATTTATCCAATCTTGACCAAGACTTTATATCATTAATGTGAAATTTTGATACTACACTATTTGATTTGATGACTTTTATTGTTATCAAAATATCTTGTTATATAAAATGCGTAGTTATTTCTATTATTGAATTTGTAGTTAGCCAAAAATTTATGTTATTGAAATCTAATTTTTATTTTATTTTTTTGGTCATGAAAATATAAATTATTTACAAGTGTCTCTACCAAATCAATTAATCTTTAAACTATTAGAATCAATCAAACTCTGTGTAAATCGTAAAACTAATTTCCACTAGATCATTGGACGGTTTTCTACGTATAAAAAACCCCAAAAACAAAAAAAACAAAAAAAATGTTCATTTTTCATTTGTCCCTTTTAAAAAGATATTATATTATACCTTACTTTTAGTTCTTCAAGCTGTTCATTCAGATTTCCTAAAAATCCAATAAATAAATCAAAAGATTGTACTCTGATGACTCTGGTCACCAAAGACAAGTCTAGTGGTTTATAGGGACTTGTGCCTTCTCATCCAACACACATAGACTTTGAATCCAAAAATGGACTGTGGAAAAGTCGTTTTCAAGAACGCATATAAATATTTACATATACCACTAATTATCTATATTTAGCACAGAGCAGAAATGGCGTTTCAAAGTAAAAAATCCATATTTGTGAAGCTCATCGTCTTCTCTTTGCTTCTACTTTTTGCCTTAGCACAAAGCAACGCTGCACGCACCCCTCCGATCGAGAAAGGTACATCGAGCTTTCTATTATTCTCGTACATTGGTTTGATGTGATGATATATATAATCTCATCTACAAATTTTTGTTCGTGTTGTTTACTTGCAGGTCATGCTGTCATAAGACGACCAATTTGCCCGGCTTGTGTGTGTTGTAGGCCAGCGCCCCCAGGACGTTGCTGCAAATGTTGTGCATCTCCTATCGACAATCAAGCTCATCATCATCAATCACCATGAAGATAAAAAAAAAAAAGCATTAAGGAGCTTGACTCCGTTGAAAGAAGAACTAGCTATATGATAAAGTCCATGTTTCTGTATTTATGTCTTAATAAAAAATAAAAAAATTAAAAACTAGTTTTAAAGTCAATAAACTTTGAGCCTGTGTAAGCCAACAATCAAGAGAAAACAATAATGAAAAATATGTCTACACTTTTTTAAAGCCGTGTAAGGCGCTGAGCGACAAAAAAATATAAGTAACTTGATACTCAAGCATTTGGTGAGTAACACCAGTAACACTAGCAAAATAATCGCAGCGATCGATCCAACTGTCGCTGATAAAACTAGCGGTAACTAGCTAGCGACACCGACAACGTCCCTAGAAACAATCGCAGCGACTCCTATACTCATTTTTCATTGTTTAATTTATCATTGCCGATGTGTAATTATGTAGTCGCAGCGACTCTCAAAAGAACACGGCCTAAGTGCCTATAAACTTATGATCATCCTTGTACTCTTCCAAAAAAGATTTTTAAAAATAGACAGAAACACTGGCAACACCCTTATTTTTCTTCCATTTCTTTTGGTGTCTTTGAACTCTTAGACATTTTTATGATGATCATATATATATATATATATATATATATATATATATATATATATATTCCGAAAGAAATAATTTTTTGAGACATATATTTATATATAGATATCAGATTAAAATCCTTAAGACATAAATAAAGTAGATTTAAACTCTATTAGGATTAGAGTTTTGTTCATATTTCTTGACCTTTTTTCACTCTAATCATGTAAATTTCGCTGGAATTGAAAACTAATGAATTGTATAATTAACTAACTTCTTTAAGTAGGTAAATATACACATTACAGGAAGAGTTATAACGACGCCGTTTAATTTAACCCTGATCAAATCTCTCGTTTCAAAGTCACCTGTATGATAACTTTGATTGAGTTTGATTTCAACCTTTGACCAAAAGTTGTAATTAATATTTTTATTAGTTTACATTCCATAAAAAGTGTAAAATACCTTATCTGCAAACAAAATCAAAAGAGACATTTATCATCGAGGCATTGGTTTGAAACCTTGAATTATTTTATTGAGCTGAAAATCAGAGTTTTATATACTCATATTCACAAACTAGCTAAAACTATTTAAGAAACCACATAACACAAGAAGATCTATCCATCAACATTTTATATTATACAAAACAAAAAAATCATTTCTAAGCATCATAAGAGATCACTATGGCTGATAATAGCACATGGACCAAAATCAAGCAGATCATCTTCATTGCAGCCATGGTATTATCTTCTGCATCGAACAAAGGTAAGCAGAAGCATCTGAATGTTTAAATTGTATTGATTAATTTTAATTATGTCGTTAAGCTATATGTAAATATATGTTATTGTTTCATTTATGAACATCGATCAATCTACTGTAAGTAAATAAAGTGATGTTTGTTTTGTAATATATTGCAACGTATCAAGCATATAAACTCATATTCATTGATTCTCTTAAAGAATGATCATATATATATAGAAGCAAGCCAAAAAAATTAATGGCGTAATTCTTCATATAAAGGTTAGAAATTTAAAAAACTATTTCCGATCCCTAGAAAAACCTCATTTTAAGTTCATCTAACTTTCTAGGTTTATATGAAGAAATTTAAAGGTTTTGTACTCATTATTCACAAGATTAACATGCAATAAGATATTATGGCCAAACGGTATATACCTCAATTCGCTTCTCTTAGCGTAAGCTCATCGTTTACTATAATTAATCACAATGCTGAACCCAAAATTTTCTTGGGAGGTTTTTTGTGGAGACCTCTTAATTCTCTCACAGCCAAAAGACTCCCAACTAAGCAAATGGTGAAAGACCCTTAATATGTTGTCATATATTCTAAGGTTTATCAAAAGCAAAGAGCAAAATATAGTTCTGTCTATATGTAACTAAGCACCTAGCTAGGATCGATGCTGATTCATTATTTCTCCAGACAAAGTAAGCTTCTAGGCAACTGTGTTTCACACCCAAAAATCAATATCTATGAAGTTGATCGATACAGACTTAAAAAAAAACTTGACTCGATAGAATAGAACGAATAAGAACAATAGTAAAGAAACTCTTTTAGTCCATGTTTAT
The DNA here is from genome assembly GCA_900406245.1 of Odontarrhena argentea. Lineage (NCBI taxonomy): Eukaryota > Viridiplantae > Streptophyta > Magnoliopsida > Brassicales > Brassicaceae > Odontarrhena > Odontarrhena argentea. Next base: position 1,221 of record OVAF01000416.1, on the reverse strand, counting down.
GTGANTTTTTTTTTAAAAAAAAAAAAAAAAAAAAAAAAAAAAAAAAATTAAAGCCCCTGTTTCTGTTTCCAAGTCCTAACAAAAATTAAATAACAAGTTTAAAAATTCAGTTTCAGTTCGAGTTTTCAACCTAAACTTAATTTGGATAGTGTAAAACAATTGATAGCTTACTTTTCATAGAGCCAAAAGATAAACATATATATATGGATATTTAGTTAGTACGTAGTATACGTACTTAAATGAAACCATCGATCTAGCTCAAAGACCAAAAACACATCAAATATCAACAGAACGACGACAACTTGGACAGGTTTGCTTCTGTGTAAGCCAAGAATTAAGACAAAGAAGATGAAAATAATGTCCACACTGGTTTAAACGCCTCATCTCATGATCATCCTCGTACTCTTCCAAACAAATTGGACAACAACGTTCACCACACCCTTCTTCTTCCACTTCTTTTTTGATATCTTTGAATTTTAGGACATTCCTGATCTGTCCAGTTTCGATGTCTATTTGAGGCTGTGCAGTTTGGTTGATTGTCCCTTGAGGTAATCCTGTGGGAAGATCTGTCTTGCAACATGCTTGCACTGTGAAGAAGATGATGACGAAGCCAATGTTGAAGCAAATGAAAACGAGATCAATAATGCTACGAGGATCCATCTTCACAAGACGTTTTTGTTATTTACAAAAAACTTTCAAAAAAATATGTAAAATAAAGTTTACGGAGAAAAGCAAAAAACTGTCATAACAACAACAAAAAAAAGTCATATTTCTAATTACATTACTGACATATATATATATATATATATACACATATCTTATTAATACAGTTGGATATGCACATTGTTTGTGCATGTATTTGTTGATTTAGATTATGACAAAAAATTTATTTACATAAATGTTTTAAAAAATAAATAATAAATAAGGTTTATGGAAAAACCATTAAAAAAAAGTCATATTTCTAAAATGTTTAATAACTCTACTGACATATTTTTTTCTGTACTTTTAAATTATCAAAATTCTCAATAAAAAAACTTATCTTTAAAGTTTAAACAAATTATGAGCAGATAAAATATTTGAAAAATATGGATGACATATTATATTATGTTCCAAAAAACCCAATTTTGTCGTTTTTTACAATAAACAATGTATGAATTATATTTTAATACTTTGATATAAGAAAATAACATATATATATATATATATATATATATATATATA
>OVAF01000415.1:24568-42478 GCA_900406245.1 Odontarrhena argentea | reverse complement strand
AATTTGTACAAGATAATGATGGTTATAGCGTACTTATATGGACCACTGGGTAATGATGTTTATATAAAATTCCTGAAGAATTAATGATATATCAGAACATTTTGTTCTCGAGAACCATACTGAATTAAATTAAAAGAAAATATGAAGCATGAGATTTAATCATGTAAATTTATACTTATGTGTGTATATGGATTGAAGGGATCCTAAAAGCTAAAATTTATTGAACTCTTGCAGAGTTATCTGAAAATCAGATTTATGCAAATTTCGAGTTGCACCAGATTTTTGTGGAAAAAAAACATATCCGTGCAAATTTCGTGCAATATCAGGTTTTTGTGAAAAGACAAATTCATGCAAATTTCGGGCCGAACTTGTATCATGAAAATTTCGGGCCGAATTTTTTCGTACAAATTTCGGGCAGAATCTGAAAATTATTGCATGAAAGTTAATCTAAACTCTTACAGATTGAAATACTCTGGAAGTAGGTGATATAACAGTCTTTGTGAGTATTTGATACAAAGAAGCCTATGAGACTAACTCAATTAGGCCATGCATATATACAGGGAAATTTGGCAAATGATTTATTATAGTTGCAGTGTATATTGATGATTGAGATATCATTGGAACTCCTGAAGAGGTTTTACATACAATGAAATACTGAGATAAGAGATCATGGAAAGACAAAGTTTTCTTGAATCTATATGTTGAGCATATAGAAAAGATATGATATATTGAAAGATCCTTACATGATTCCACATAAAAGGCTCACATATTTTTGGTCCAGATGTACCATAATCCGATTGATGTTCATGAAAATTTGATATCTTTCATGACCGAGAGATGAAATCTCGTAAGATAAAAAGGAAAGTTAAAAAAACCCCTTATACATGAAAAACATCTATGTGAATGTTTGAACTTTGAATGATTGTTTTAATGGACTTGAAGTCTAAATATACTAAGAAAAGAAAGTATATGCAAAGGGATGCTATGGAAAGATGATATATATGGTAGTTTGTTTACTAAACTTTACTTATGGTAGTTTTATGTAAAGATGATATATATGTTGGAATGCATCTCCGGAAGAAGATGCTTCCAAGGGGGAGAATATATATGATGATTAGCGTGGTTGTACTCTTTTTCCTTATCATGGTTTTTATCCCATTGGGTTTTTCTATGACAAGGTTTTAACGAGGCAACAAAACACGCAAACTATAGATACCGAAGGAAGATTCATATAAATACGAATGATATATGAAAGATATGTCAGACCTCGAAAGTATTAATGATACATAAATGAGATCGAGCGAAGAAGACTAGTGATGCTACAAGTTCGTTTCAAGTGAAGATTAGAAGTCTTACTTACCAAGACGCTTCCAGGTACTACTTTCAAGAAATTAGTTCATCATATTGGACTACGTCGCCTCAGAGATAAAGTCATGTAATCATGAGGGGGAGTAAAAGCGAAGATCTAAAGCCATATACTTTATGAGGACTTGAGGAGGAGTACAAGCGCACTGCACTCTTTTTCCCTTAATCAGGTTTTGTCCCACTGGGTTTTCCTGTTAAGGTTTTTAACGAGGCAACATTTTTACGCTTATTAGTTTCATGTAATAATGGTCATCCAAGGGGGAGTGTTATGAGCCCATTAATGGATGCCCATTATAGGCCCATTAGTATAAAGAACCATAATCCTGTAACCTATATATATGACTCTACTCTCTAATGGAAATAACAACTTCAGTTTATCTCTTCCTCTTCATAACAAAATTATGATTAAAGTCTATATTTGTGTATATTTAGCTAGATTAACATGTATATACGTCCCTTCCCTTTCATTTTTTTTTCGGTCAACCACCTTCCCTTATTTTTTTTTTTATAAATTCTTCTATCTTTATAATAACTAGTCTTGAGTTTATTGTATGTGATATGAAAGAGAAACCGAACAATTCACTTGTTTTATTTTTTTATTGTTTTTTTAAAGGAATTCACTTGTTTTATAGAATTAAGACAAATTCATTTAAACTATATGAGAGGAGATGATGGCACAATGGAGTATTTGATACTGAAGATCAACAATCTGGTTTTCTTGCAATTTATATAATTAGAGAGGAAATAATAAATAATTCAACAAAAAAAAAAAACAAGATGAAATACGTAAGATTTAAATAGATTAATTCAATTAAAAATAATTCTCCTAATTGTTTATAGTTTGGTCTCGTAAAATAAATATTGGTTTTGGTAACAACGAGCTAATTTCATTTGGTATATTATCTTAATTTTTTTTTCTTAATTCAGTTCATTAGCTAATTAATTGTGTAATTTTTTTTTTTTCGAAAACAAACTTTAGTTAAGGACAAGAAACAGAGTACAAACGCCTCAGATAACCGCTTATTACAATATAGTGAATCACTACAAAAGCCTGTAATGAGAACAACATATAATAATAATAATAATAATAATAATAATAATAATAATAATAATAATAATAAGTGTTGATAGATTGATCCCTTCCGTAAAAAAAATTCTCGAAAGTCACTGAAATTTTTAATATTTCAATCTACTGCAATATACAAGAAATACTATTTGATTAAGCGTCAAATGATGATATATACTCATATACTTCATCCTTTTTGGTGGTAAAATCAAAAGTTTTATCGTAACATACTCCGTACGTTGAATAATTATTATAGTTTAACCTCTTTTAAAATATTATTGTGTTTTAGTATGTCAAGACTCGTAATAGATATAAAAGTTATATAAAAAAAATTAATAGACGCATATATTTTGAAAAAACTTTTGAATTAAATACCATATTCGAATACATAAGTTTTTTTAGTGATTAATAATTACCAAAATCATATTTGAATGCATTACGTCCATATCAAGGAATTTTCCACAAATGTCCACATGACAAGAATGTGGAAGAGAAATAAAGAGAGGAGAAAACAAACTAAATCATGTTGTATCTTCTGTCAACTTTTCATGTTTGCTTTTATTTTTCACTGATTAATTTTATGTCTATTATTCTGTGGAGGAATTTCATAACCTATTGATCGTGGGAGATGACCTTAAACGCATAAGGTTTGCTTTCACTGTTAATTGCTCTTTACACAGAAAATTATGTTAAAACTGTAAAAATAATGTTTAAATTTTTTTTTTTTTGAAAATCTGGTAGATATTTGAAGGAAACATGGTAGTAGAATAGTTCCTCTCAATTTATTTGATAGGAAGAGATTACATATTTATACAAGTCCATAGATATTCTTTAACCTAATTCTACGTGGGGAACAAATATGTATTATAAGATACGCAAATATATGTAATTCCTGAATACAATATTCACTCGATCTTGTAATCTCTGAAATCTTCCTTCTGGGCTTGAAGAGCTTCTCCCTAACAAAAACAGAAATTTAAAGTTTCAAAGAACATAAAGATTCAGCTTAAAAAGAAATGGATAAGGCGGGAAAATGATCCAAAAACCTCAACTCTCGAAAATTAACATAAATTACATGAACATAAGTATACAAAATTAGAGCTAAATTAATCAACATTAAAAATAAACTTGAATAATTATCTTTTTTTTTAAGTTTGGTATTTTTGGAATTCTCCCAATATTCATAATATACATTATGATTTATGAATGAAAAGTTTAAGTTTTACATCTTGGATGATCAAAAATAAAGTAATGAAAGAGATAAAAACATGAAAGCAAAAGGTTTGTCTTTTGCAATAAATTTTTGCGGTGAATCGAGGATAACTTGAAAGAAGCAATAATAAGGAGAGCAATAAAAATCCCAAATTGTTTNAAAAAAAAACCCAAATTTTTTTTTTTTTTTTTTTTTTTTTGGTCGGAAAAAGGGGAAAATCCCAAATTGTTTATGGGGACTAAACTCTATCGTAAATGTTATTCTGTTTTTACTTGTTCACCAGAAAACAAGTCACAACTTCTTTTCTTTCTTTATTTTTGAGCCAGATCAAAATAAAATACTAGTTTAATTTAAGAATACTTTGCACTTTTATCAACTACAATACCACTTGTAATTAAGATGGTCTGTAAAGGCAATTATATCTTGATGGATGCTATAGATGATTAAAAACTTGTCTGCCATCTAGTTACTTGATCAATAAGCGATTATTTTTTGTAAAAGTATATATATACAATGTTATAAACTCCCATAAGAAATACTTAAAAAAATTAATTTGAATCTTCACTATTCAAAATGTTATATTTGAGGTATCATTTTTTACTTTAGTTTTAACTTTTAATCCCTATAATTATAATATTTCACAAATAGTTTTATTAGTTTTGTGCTTACTTTTAGTCTCTATGATTTTATGTTTCATAATCATTTCAAATATATTCTTATAAATTTTCCTATATAAATTAGAAAACACTATATTATTAAAGCAAAGAAATATTGATATAAAAGAAATGTTACATTACATTAATATAAATTTACTGATATAGTAAACATATTTAATCCATAATCAAGTCATAAAAAATTTACACGAGAACATAAATATTATACAAACCAAAATTTTAAAACAGTAATTTCATGTTCATTTGACCCTGAACCTCAAAACTATCAAGATTGTCTAGATGAATTTGGTGCTATCAGAGATTATTGTAGTTGTTGTTATTGAGTTATTTTTGTATAATTTTCATTTATCACTTCGAAATACATGAATTTATCATATGAAAGCATTATGATTTTTTTATTTATTGAATAGTTTGACATTTTACTTATAACTTTTGACATTTTGCTTGTAATTCTTACATCGGTTCAAATATTCGAACCGGAGAACTTGTTACATAAATAAAATCTCAAGTGCGAACTCTTGCATGCCGCTCCAATATATCCCCTTCTACATTCGTCTCCCGTGAAATTGATTGTAGTCTAAAGGTGCGAAATTGGAAACGCAATGTCCCGAAAACGTTTAGATAAACAAAAAAAGCCGACCCACTTTTGTGACGTTGTGATCATGTTGACTAGTTTACTATTGTTCGTAAAACTATTGTTCGTAATACGTTCTAAGTAATTGTTAAAGTTATTTATAAAAATTTAATGATCTTCGTTTTGTTATGATTACTAATAAATTTTCGAAATACAAAATCAAATTTCTTTTAAAAGGAGTACCTTCAAACTTCAAATTTAAAATTTCTCATACCTTAGAAAATATAATAAAGATGCTCTTAGTTAATTGCTTAAAAAATTTAAAGTTGTAGATGATAAATAGCAAGGAATATATATGTTTTAACAAAATATCCGAAAAAGATAACTGAGCATTTAGCAGGTAGTTGGTATATAATACTAGTAGACATGCGAATCATGCTCACGCATTATTTTTAACAGAATGATTGAACACAGCTCTTTTAGGTTTTAGCCAACGACATATCGATGGATGCTGACAGATAGTGGTACGTATAATCACTAGCTACTCAATAGTCAATATCCCACTATCAAAAGAAAAATCATTTTTCTCTCTGTTGCGTTTTCAACACCAAGTTTTTATATACATATCCCCAAATTTTAGTTTATTACATTCGTCACCATTTTAGCTTATCCATCCATTTCAATGATGGGATTTAATTGTGTTTTCAATTCACACTAGTAATATTGTCTAACTTTATAAGATCGATATTCGTGTAATTTGAAATTTGAAAAAGTTGGGTGAACGTACAAAATTTAATTCGACAACACACTGAACATGAATTTATTCTAGGACAGAGCAAAATTTTTGGTATTAATATTATGTGTTTGATTGTAGTCCGTGTACACTTGGAATCTAATTCTTTTGGTGTTATGTGCAATTTTAAGTTTTTTTTACTTAAAACACATTTATTTTGCTCTGACATTTTAGGACAGAACAGTGTCTTTCTCCTGTCAGATGTTATCATTAAGAGTTAAAATTAATAAACGAATTTTGATATTACAAGTAGAATTAGGTATACACTTTGACTAAAAACCCAAACCCACGTTTTTTGTGAAACCCTTCCCCCTAAATAAATTTAAGATACAGTTATATCCAACTAACTAATTTTAAACTATTAATCTCGCTATTGACAACAAAACTTAAGAGGTAAGCTATTATTTTAATGATTTCAGAATTTTAAATGGTTTACTAAACTACTCCACGATTTGAGCATCATCAATTAATTATGTTTAATTACAAAGTCCCATTTTTTCTTTGTTTGAAAATGTAAATTTGGTTTTTAAAAGTCTTGACATCTCTTAACTGTTGCATTTAATTACATGATTAAATTACAAGTACCAAAATTTGTTTTGTTTTGCAAAAGTAATTTGGATTTTATAAAAAGTCTTGACAGTCTCTTAATCAGTCTTTGGACCCCCCTTAGTGTTCTGTTCATGTAAGATCTTCTCATTCCATGTTTTATATTTTTTTGTCGACTTGTTTTTTGAATTATTTGTTTAGCTTTTTCTTTATTTGTTTTTTTTTTTTTGAAAAGGGTTTTCTTTATTTGTTGGTTTCTGGGTTTAAGCATTTCCTTAGGTTAACTTTGTTTCCACCGCCTCTCCTTTTCAGCTCTAAATTATATTGCTTTCATATTCTCAAGTCATTATCAACTCTTTAAGTGTCTTGAGTTTTACCATTTCTCCCATTATCAACTCTTTAAGTGTCTTGAGTTTTACCATTTCTCCCTTAATATAAAGTCTTGGTTCTGCTCTGTACTACTATCTCCTATACATCTCTGTTTTTCTTTCTTTTCTTGGGTGTCCTTCTTCTTCTTCTTCAAGAATGAGCTGATAGATACTGACACAAGAAGAAGTTTTTTCTTTTGATGATCTCTCACTACTCACTACTGGTAAACTCTTTTTCCTCGTTTTTATTTTTATTGTAATTTTTTATTGGGGAACTTGGATTTTATTCTGGGGAAGTTCTGCTTTTTTAAAAAAAAAAAATTATATTTGTAAAGTTTGGATCTTTCTTACAAGATTTAGTAAGGATAAGTTCTAATAGATAATTTTCCTGTGTAAATCCTTTGACTCTGCTTACAGAATCTAGAGTTTACATTCTTTCTTTATAATCTAAGAACAAGCTCAAGACTTTTGTTAAACCCTTTGTTTATAAGGTCATTTTGTTTTGTTATCAAGCATATAATGTATCAAAATCTGGTTATTTTATCTTAGTTTAGCTAAAAATGTTGGTACTTTATCACTCCCAGTGTTCTTAATCTTGTTTCTGTGTGGAAATTTGCAGAGACGTTGTGGTCAAAATGGATGCTAATAGCACTGGAACTGCAGAGAAGAGAACTAGCAATGGAGGAGGAGATGTTGTGATCAATGTTTCAGGAGGGGAAGCATCAAAGGTGGTTTCTTCAAAGGCTTCACCAGAGTCTGAGAAAGCAGTGCCCATCAGTAGAACCTCTTCTCCTGAAATCTCTAAGTTTGCCGGTAGTCCCAACAAGCCTCCTAGACCTAGAAATCCGAGTAACGAGGGTCTAACTCAGAGGAAATCCTTTGCGAGGTCGGTTTACTCAAAACCAAAGTCAAGGTTTGTGGAGCCATCTGGTCCTGTGGACGTAAATATTCTAGAGGAGGAAGTTAAGGAGCAGCTTGGTACCGGCTTTTCTTTCAATAGAGCTTCCCCGAACAACAAATCGAATAGGAGTGTTGGTTCAACTACACCGCTAACTCCGAGTAAAGCGGTTGCGGTTGAGAAAGATGAAGATGAGGAGATTTACAAGAAGGTTAAGCTGAACAAAGATAAGCGCCGTAAGATAGGTACATTGGCTTGGATTGAGACAGCTTTCTTTGTGACAGTTTTGGGTGCTTTGATTGCGAGTTTAACCATTCATGTCCTGAAAGTCCGTACTCTATGGGGGTTAGAAATATGGAAATGGTGTGTGCTTGTGATGGTTATATTCAGCGGGATGTTGGTGACGAATTGGTTCATGCGTTTGATTGTGTTCCTCATCGAAACCAATTTTCTTCTGAGGAGAAAAGTGCTCTACTTTGTGCACGGTTTAAAGAAGAGTGTCCAAGTCTTCATATGGCTCAGCTTGATTCTTGTTGCTTGGGTATTGTTGTTCAACCACGATGTGAAGCGATCCAAAACAGCCACAAAGATCCTCAACTATATAACAAGGACTCTTATTTCCCTTCTTACGGGAGCATTCCTTTGGCTCGTGAAAACACTCTTGTTGAAGATCTTGGCTGCGAATTTCAACGTTGTTAACTTTTTCGATAGGATTCAAGATTCGGTCTTTCATCAGTATGTTCTCCAAACGCTCTCGGGTCCTCCACTTATTGAAGAGGCAGAGATGGTCGGGCGTGAGCCAAGCACAGGACATTTGAGTTTTGAGAGCGTAGGCAAGAAAGGAACGGTTAAGAATAAGAAAGTGATTGATATGGGGAAAGTTCACAAGATGAAGCGAGAGAAAGTTTCGGCTTGGACAATGCGGGTTTTGGTGGAAGCAGTTAGAACTTCAGGTCTCTCTACAATCTCTGATACATTAGATGAAACGGCTTATGGCGATGGGAAAGCGCAAGCTGATAGAGGAGAGATTACTAGTGAGATGGAGGCTTTAGCTGCTGCTTACCATGTCTTCAGAAATGTTGCTCAGCCTTTATGCAAGTGAGAATACGATAATTTTATAAGCTTTTAGTCCTTCTTTTGTGTGCATTCTCTAATGAAAATTTCTGGATTTGGTTATTGTTTCAGTTACATAGAAGAAGATGACCTTCTTAGGTTCATGATAAAGGAAGAGGTTGATCTTGTATTCCCTTTGTTCGAAGGTGCCGCTGAAACCGGGAAAATCACCAGAAAAGCTTTTACAGAATGGGTGGTAAGTCTCCTCAAAACGCTTCCGTGTTCTTTGTTAATTAAAGAGAAGTTGTGATATAAACAGCTTAGAGAACTGAGGGTCTGATTAGTAATCCAAAGAATGATTGTGCTTGGTCCTAAAGATTAATCAAGTTATGACACTTCAATTCTGTTTTATGATTATTCTCAAAGTACATTTTCTGTGATGCTGCGGTTTTTACCAATGATAGTCTTTGTTTCTTGATTTTAGCTACTTGTATTGTGCTGTTATTTGATCAGGTTAAGGTGTACACAAGCCGTAGAGCTCTAGCACATTCCTTAAACGACACCAAAACAGCCGTTAAGCAATTAAACAAACTTGTGACAGCGATCTTGATCGTGATAACCATAGTCATTTGGCTGCTGCTTCTAGAGGTAGCAACAACTAAGGTTTTGCTGTTCTTCTCCACGCAACTCGTGGCTCTGGCTTTTATCATCGGAAGCACTTGCAAAAACCTTTTTGAATCCATTGTGTTTGTCTTTGTTATGCATCCTTATGATGTCGGTGATCGCTGTGTTGTCGAGGGTGTCCCGGTAAGCTTCAAATCCAATAAACTCATGATATATGTGTCTGTAAGAGAACTTCTCACATTCTTTTGGTTTTTTTTTTTGCAGATGTTGGTCGAAGAAATGAATCTGTTAACTACGGTGTTCTTGAAGCTTGACAACGAGAAAGTGTACTACCCGAACGCGGTTTTGGCCACGAAACCGATAAGCAATTACTTCAGAAGTCCGGATATGGGAGAAACGATAGAATTCTCTATATCATTTTCGACTCCAGTCTCCAAGATTGGACATCTCAGAGAAAGAATCGCGGAGTAAGTACCCTAGACTTATTTGAATCACTTATAGGTTTCAGGTTCTGTTTATAAAAATTTTAAGAGAGTTCTTACTCGGGTTTGTGCGTTGGATCGATCAGCCACTTGGAGCAGAATACGCAGCATTGGTCACCGATACACACGGTGGTAGTGAAGGAGATAGAGAACATGAACAAGCTAAAGATGGCTCTATACACCAACCACACCATAACGTTTCAAGACTATAGAGAGAGGAATATCAGAAGAACCGAACTTGCTTTGTCCCTTAAGAGAGTCTTGGAGGATCTTCACATTGAGTACTCTCTCCTTCCTCAACAAGTCCTTCTCACCAACAAGACTTGAAATATTTAGACAATAAGCGGTTTGGTATTTTGTTACTAAACCGTTGTTTGAGTTATTACCAAACGTTGTCGTATTACTTTGTTTTAGATATGTATTGGATGATAGAATTTAAAAGAATTCATGTCTAAAAGATTTTAAAGTAGTTTTTAGTGAGACCTAATTGAATTCTCTCAAAATCATACAAACATAATGTGTTAGGAGATTAATCCAATTATTATTTTAAAACTGAAAGTAATCCAAATTTTAAATAAGAATTTCATTTTCACATTGTACAAATCTTAAATTAATATTCTACCATTTTATTCTAATCTGCATTTTGACCAAAAAAGCAAAATTTCTAGTCAGCACCTAATGATATTTTTACCATTTACAATTAATAACTTTCCTTTTGTTTCAATACAATGTGATTCCTTCATCTCTTTTCTGTAACACGGATTAATACAATGTATTTGGTAACAAAATCTAAAAACGTAATTACCGTCTCATCAAAGACTTGTTATATATACCAATACAAATCCATAACAAAAAGTATTTTTCAGAAAAACACTTTTAATTATTCCTCCAAGAAAATGACAACAATTACACAAAAAACACTGTTCCATTTGGTGGTGATCTCTCTACTCATCCAAATAGCTCTCTCACAAGTGAAAAGCATTGCCTCATCAGATGATGGTAAGTGGTCTTTTTTCAAAACAACCGTGAAGATCACGAATCGCCTCGGTGATGGTTTGACACTAAACCTCCATTGTAAGTCAGGAGATGACGACCTCGGCCTCAAAATTCTAGCTCCGAATCGCTCTTGGTATTTTAAGTTTAGACCAAATATTTGGGGAACCACAGTGTTTGGATGTCATTTCACATGGCCTCGTCACAATTCAAAACATTTTGAGATATATGATGATAGTAGAGAAAGTGTTCGTAGAGGTTCACCATGTCTCGACTGTTTTTGGGATATAACCAAAGATGGGCCTTGTAGGTTTAACTTTGATACTAATGCCTTTGATATACGTTATGATTGGAATGGAAATCGACTTGATGAATAATTTGTTTTTTTTTTCTTTTGATTTTTTTTTGTTCTACTTTTTATGTAAAAATGAATAATTTGTTACCCAGGACTTGTAGCCTAATGGTTTGGCCTAGTGTCATTCCTGTAACACCGCATGGATCAATAAAGGTTAATGTTAAATTTTTCTCATAATCATTTTGGCATTATAAAGAAACAAAAGGTATCATTTTAATCTTTTTAGCTTGAGTTTAGCGTTGTAATAACTTGTAAGATTTGTATGTAATAATTGTAAGGAAAAAAATTTGCATAAAGGTAAAAGAATTGTGAGGAGAGAAAAGGAATGTATGGATGTGCTTAGTTAAAGGACATTAAATGACCAACTTGTAATCACGTTAATAATGAATTGTATCACAATGTTTTGCTAATTTAAAGGAGATAATTTACATTGAACATTATTTGGAACTAGGTGAATACCCGCGCTACGCGCGGGTGTTTTTTTAAATTGCTGAAATTGTTAACTATTTAGTTATACATTTAATTCTAATTAACATTTATATTGGAGGTATGGGTTTGTTTGTACTCCCTCCGTTTTTTAAAGATTGATGTTTTGAGGTTTCCACTTAGATTAAAAAACATTAAATATTTACTTTCCTTCAATTATTTTTATTGGTTAATATTACTTTTGTAGAAAATTCTACCAATAAAATTAATATCACTTTAACTTTTTATTTAGGAACTTGTGATTAATTAACTTTATAACAAAAATACATTAATTAAAAGGTAGAACATTATTTTTTCTAGAAACAAGAAACAGAAGCTAAAACATCAATCTATTAAAAACGGAGGGAGTACTAAATTTTAAATTGATGTTTTAGCTTCTTTTTCTTGTTTCTAGAAAAAATAATGTTCTACCTTCTATTAAAAACGGAGGGAGTACTAAATTTTAAAAGTATCTTAGTATATATAATTATGTTGGTGATTCTAATTATTCTAAGAAGTGCTTCTATTTTCTTTATCCAAGCTTCATAAATCATAAGCACTTATTTTGACTTCTTCATATGATCTTACTTGCGAAAAATAATAAACAACCAAATGGAACAATGATACATTAACTGTAATAATTATATAACATCAAAACAAGATGACTCTGGAACAAAGTGTCTGATTTAACAACAGATGATGCTATTACCTAGAAATCCTTTTGGTTTAAGTTCTTATCGGAATTTTTCTGCAGACCAAACAACTTGAACCATGCACATTAATCCATATATATCTTCAACAGAATGAAAAGCTTCCTGCAAAAAAAAAGATACATCAAGAACCATTTTAACTTATTTCTTATAACAGAAGAGAGGACAAGGCAACTAAATTTGGCATAGGAAAGCTGAACCACACCTGCGACAGTCCAAGTTCAGTAGCAACTTTCAACTGATCTAATCTTTTATACCGATAAAGTTGCAAGATCTCAGGTGTTGATAAGTCAGGTCCCTTTGGTCTCTGTATTTGTTCAGGTTCCCCAAATGATTTCTAATTATTTCGCAAAGCCTACCGAACCCTGTTGTAATATGAAGGCCTTATGTGCTGTCATCTACAAGATAATGATGCACGTCTTAGATAATAAAATAAAACCAGAGAAATGGCTAATAAGCTTATCCTAAACGAAAACTAACCACATAAACTGTTTCCAACTTTGAATTGTTATTGTATAAAGATGGTCAGTTAGCTGATCAAGTCTTTGTCGCAGTTGTAGTTCCACTTCAGCTAGTTCGAGTTCTTTCCCTCATCATTTCGATGTTTGTTTCCAACTTATCTGCCTGAAATTTTAACAAAGAATCAAGAAGAAAGAAAAGGAAAGATTAAGTACAGAATGAGCCTTAGATATAACATTTAAAAAAGACAGCCAAAAATTTCTATCACATACCTGGAATTTCAATTTTCTGTGATGAAATTATACAGTTACAAATGAACTAAATAGAATTATTATTCTATAGTAAACTTGAAGAATAAACTAACCTTATATTGTAACCGCCCGATTTTATCAGTCTGCAAATAAATCTCTGCCTCAAGCATGTGGTGTTCAAACATATCCTTTAGAATCATCTAACTACATAGTCCACATATATGTAGCATGATTATCAGAACCAAACAGAGAAATATTTCCATACTGATATTGAACAAAACGACAGAAGAACAAAAAAGGATGACTCAATCACCTGGTTCGTAATCTTTCCACTTCCCGGATATCAAAAGTTTTCTGCCTCAGCCCTACATGGTAGACCTTTTTTTAGAAAAAAATTAATTAGGTCATGAGGCGCCTGGAGGGCATCTTGCTTCTGTCCAACATAGATCAGATATGCACAGAAATGATAGAATATCATTTCAATATTTCATACACTCTGAACCAAATTCATGGGCTAGCGACGTAAACTATCAGTCTGTGACTTACCATGTGCACGCATAAGTCCATTTCAGGTTTAGCAAAATTCGCCATGTTTCAGGGGGAAAGGCAAGAGAAGCACACACGAAACGAAAGCACCAATTTGCCCCAGAAATAAGAATACATCTTTGATTACAGAAGCAAAACATCGATTTTCTCAACCAACACAATTCAAATAGATCGCCACATTCTAAAAACCCCCATTTGCTGAATACCCAACACCATATATCTCGTAAGAACAAACGAAGCTTTTGCGCTTTCAACCTACAGACGATAAGAAAAAATACGACCCAACCCTAAATTCCTCCTACACACATACAAAAGATTCGATTACTCTAATACAAATCTCAACCAATGAATTCGGCTACATCCGATAAAAAAGCTTCATAGATTCAATCAGTTTTCGGTGAGTGATGACTAACCTTATCGCCGATAAGAGAGTGGTAAGAGAGATGCGAAGCCAAAACGGAGGGTGGAGGTTGGCCAGAGACGTGATGGAGAGTAGGTCTTCACTTGGAGTCACCGTTGTTTCCAGTGGTTTGGTGGGGAAGACGAACAGAGACACGATTAGGACTGGAAAGTAAAAAAGGAAAAAGGACCATCTCCAATTCCTCAACAAGATACGATTGCCAAGATGCTTTTACTAAGTGAGAAGTTGAAGAGGATTTACGTTCGAAGAAGGCGAAGAAAGGAGGAATGAGAAAGTTTGACTATTTATATTCCTCTTTAGTGAACAGGTGTCACGAATATAGCATAGAAACGTGTCACTCAACGGGAGAGAGACCTTCTCTTTTATATAATAGATTTGTTTAGGAATGAACGATGATCATTAGCTTATAGCTGACTAAGCTGAGGTTAAAACTTCACCCTTCGAATCGAGGGCAGATGATTCCTATATGAGTGTCCCTACCAGAAACTCTGGTTTTTTTTTGTTTTTTTCTTAGCAGATTTCTAGTTGGAGATAACTTAAACCTGATTTTGAAACATAATACGTATTTTGCCGACAGTAGCTGCCTTGTTTCTTTTCCGGTGTCGGTTCGCCGGCACCGGAATCCTCTTTTTGTTTTTTGGGTTGTATATAGCTTCCGTTTATACGGATCCATCTCCGGTTTATCCGGCTTAGCTTCCGATCATCGGAACTTTTTCTTTTCTTTTTAGTTTTTCTCCGATCACTGGATTTTCTTCTGGTTCTCTGGTTTTCTTCTCTGTTTTTGCCTAAATTATCACTTTGCCAAAGAATAACATCTTCGTTGGTCTAGGGTTTGTTTCCCACTGAAGTACCGAATCAATAAATTGGATTCGGACACCGATGGAGCCTCTTTGGATTTGATTATTTGGGTGATTTCATTGAAGCAGTTTTGCTTTCTTATTCAGAGAACAAGATGATGATTTCGGCTGATCTAGTCCCCAAATATTTTGTTGGTTCTAAAGTTTTCTAGGTTGATTCATGATCTTCAGTGCTGAGGATTTTAGACTTCTTACGGTCGGACACACTGTAGTCAACCGCTCGCAGCACTGCCTGAAATCTCGGTAGCCGACACTCTGTTCACGGCGACGACGAAGTTGAAAGCTTTTTCTCAAAGATTCTCGAAGACTCTCTTCACTTGGGCTTTATTTTACTTGGGCTTTTAACTTTGTTCTTTGGGTTGGGCTTCAGAACAATTTGTATTTGGGTTGTTAAATTCAATGAAAATGGGTTGAAAAAAAAAAAAAAACCGGGTCTGGTTGCTACTATACTTTCAAAAGATTGAACAACGTCACCTGAATAATCGATTTGTGTAAATTTATTGTATTGTTCAAGATTCATGATTAGAAACGTAATTTGAATTATTTGATACCAATTCATCTTTTTCTTAGTTCGGATTTTACCATTCATACAACATGTTTGGTTATGGTGTCAATGGTATTCACCTACCTAACATGATATTCTGCATTTTTTTGTTGTTGTAGTTAACATGTTCTGCATATTTTGTTTTCTTTTATGCAAGTATTGGAACAAATATGTTAATCCTACTGAATGAGCCGACCAGAAAAATATTGTACTGAATGGAACCGAATGGTGATAACAATATGTACTATGATATGCATAGTTAGGGTCGTAAAATAAAAGATTTACACTCGTTTAAGAATTTAAGTAAATAGTAAGAAGATGGAGGCCGGAAAAGAAGAAGACTAGATAGAAGATATATATAAGTAAACAAACCAGCAACAGTACTCATAGTTTTATGAAATGCATAGATAAATAGTACAGCTGATAAAAGGTACGAAACAAAGGAGAATGATCACATAAGATGTTTCTTCTTGAGACTAAGAACAGTGTCTCTAAGGCTAGTTTCTGCTGGAGTGAACTCGATTCCCAAACTTTTCACTTTCTCCACATTCACTTTGTATGTCACCAAATTAAAACCAACGTATCCATCATTCCTAAAATCAAGTCGATAGAAAAGTATTGTTAATTTGTAGAAACAATACATAATTTTAATTTATATATAAAATGATAAAAGCAAATATAACTCACTTATCATCAAAGCACAAATCGGGATTGAATTCACGCAATACTTTTTCAATCTCCTTAATTGTCACAACCGGACCATCAAAGATATATCTACCATTGGCTAATGGAGTCTCGAATGCCTTGATATGAGCTAGAGCAAGATCTCTCACGTCCACAAACCTATAACATTTACGCATAAAAGGATCCTTACCTTTTGTAAGATCCACAACCACATCCACTGAAAAATTAAGAGTTGCTTGCAAGATTGGTCCAATCACAAGTCCTGGATTAATTATGATCAAGTCAATATCATTGGCCTTGGAAAACTTCCATGCTGCATCTTCGGCCAATGTTTTTGAGAGTGCATACCATTGCTGAACAAGAAAACTTTAAGAGTAAGAATTGTAATGAGAGCTCTCATGAACTCATTAATGAGTTATAATACGATTTAAAGACCTGATTCTCTTCACAATAAATTGGATCTGAGAATGTGGTTTCGTCTACTAAATCGTTTGGTCCAAGAGGGGGATTACGGGCAAGAACTGCGGCCATGGACGATGTTAGGATGACCCTCTTGACAGAAGACACTTTTGCACAAGTCTTTAGCACATTTAAAGTGCCCTTGACGGCTGGTTCGATTAGCTCAACCTACAAAATTGTCAGATTTGAATAAGTTTTGTGGGATCCCGGCCAATTTAAAATTGATTGGCAATAACTAGATTCACTAATGTTATTTTAAATATTGTTTAAGGTCATCTCGGATTTCATATATAGGATTAATAGCTAATTGTAAATTATTAATCAAGTAAATTAATTACAATTGATTGTGGTGGTCAAAACCTGAGGATCGGTGGGAGTGAGTGTAACCGGTGAAGCGATGTGGAACACAACATCACATCCATCAATTGCTTTCTCGAACGAACCTTCTTCTAAAAGATCTGCTTTAAATAACTTGAGTCTTTCTTTTGCACCATCAAGTGCGAGAAGATGTTCCGTTTTCTTTTGATCCTCTAAACAAAGACACATATATGTCAAAATGCATTTCAAGATAATTACCAATTAATATTCCCTTAGTTATATTTCTTTCACTTTGGCTATGACATAGATGTAACACCTATATGTATATCTTTCTACATATTGTGAAAAAATGATACATATGTAGAGGAACGAGGAGATAAAATTTGGGAACAGACCTGGATCTCGAACGGTGGCCCTGACAGTATAGCCACGGAGGAGTGAAAGCTTAACAATCCAAGACGCTACGTAACCCGAAGCTCCGGTAACACAAACCACCTTTCCTTCGCCATTCATTTTCTTCTCTTCTAACGGAACTGTAAGGATGGGGAGTGTTCAAGTAGTCTGTAGTCTTATATTTTTGGTCAAATACCTATGAAGAAATAGTTTAAATAGAAAAAATTATTTACATCTATTCAAAGTAAATATCTTTAATTAATTAATTTTCTCAAAACACCACCTCATTTGGCATTTATAATTTAATACTTTGACATTGAGTAATCTTCTAATTAATTTTGAGATCTTTGACTTATAAATTTTAAATTAAAAAATCTATAAAATTGAGAATCCATATAATTAATGTCTATTGATATGTTGCAAATTACAAGCTGTCAATTTTATTTAGATCCTGACAAATGTATTGTAATAGCTGTATAATAATACATTAAAAGTGAAAGAATCTTTTTTGTGTTAAACATTTTAATTTCATTTTGAGATAGTTTCCTTTCTTGATTTTTCTTTTAAGTTATATGGATGAAGATAAAAGAAAATAATAATTAAATTTTCATTTTTGGGTAGTTGATTTCCATTTTTATAATATTTTGAAGTAATATGAATATTTTAATTTCTAATTTTTTCTTTACTTCAAACTATATTTAAAATTTTGAAGTAAAAAGTGATAAAGTTTAGGAATATTATTTTTTGGTTGAAATTAAACTCTCTACTATATATGATAGTTAATGTTTTTTTTTTTTTT
>OVAF01000415.1:0-24539 GCA_900406245.1 Odontarrhena argentea | reverse complement strand
TTTTTTTTTTTTTTTTTTTTTTTTAGTCAAATTTAATTTTTTTTTTTTTTTTTTTTTGTAACTGTAGTCAAATTTAACTTATGTTCAAAGCAAGAAACTAGTAAAGAATACTTATAATTTATGAAATGCATAGTCGGTAGTGCCATGGATAAAAAGTACAAAAAAGCAATATAGAGAATTACATAAGACAATTCTCCTTGAGATTCAGAATAGTGTCTCTGAGACTTGTTTCTACCGGAGTGAACACAATTCCTAAACCTTTCACTTTTTCCACACTCACGTTGTAAATCACTGAAAATATTCTAGTGTCTTCACCCCTAAGAGATATATATTAAAAAAATTGTTACGTTGTAGGATCAGAATATTATTATGACATATATATAGATGATAAGGACATGACTCACTTCATCAGTAATGCAAAAAAGGGGAACAAATTCGCGCAAAACTTTCTCAATGTCTTTTATATTCGTAGCAACTGGACCATCAAGCTGATGGAGTCGCAAATGCTTTGATATGAGCAAGTGCAACATCTCTCACGTCCACAATCCTATAGTGTTTAGTATTAAAAGGATCTTTACTTTTTGTAAGATCCAAAACCACACCAACCAAAAACTTAAGAGATGGACGTAAGATTGGTCCAATCACAAGTCCTGGATTGCATTACGATCAAATCGATTTTGTTGGCCTTGGCAAACTGCATCTTCAGCCAACGTCTATGAGAGTGCACACCAATGCTGAAAATAGAAAAATGAAATGTAAGAATTATAAAGCGAACTCTCATGAACTTATTAATGTGTTGTAACACTATTTGAGCACCTGATACTCTTCACAAAAACTTGGTTTCGTCTACCAAGTCGATCATCTGGTCCAAAGCGGGTTTTACCAACAATAATTGCGGCCATGGACGATGTTATGATGATCCTCTTGACAGAAGACATTTTAACACATGTTTCAGGATGTTGATAGTACCAATGACAGCTGGTTCAATCAGCTCAGCCTGCACAATCCATAACCACTGAATTATGGGTTTCTTGACTAAAAAGTCAGTGACTATGATTGGACTTGTAAATTGTTTAAACCATAGAGTAGTTGAGTTTCACGTAAATCAATTCATTTTAATTTGATATACAAAAATCGTCATTACCTTTTCCTTTTTTAGAATCCATTTAATCTCTACGTCCCCTTCAATTCCACCCTTTCTCTATGAATAACAAGACGTGGCTTCACATGCTAAAGTGATGATGATGACGACGATGATGATGATGATGTTGAATTAGGTTCTTGATAAACAAAACAAATCAATTTGATTTTGGCGAGTTCGATTGTATGATAAGATTTTGGTTGTTAATTGGATATCAAGTGGTTTGATTTATAGAAAGAGTTTGATGGATCAATGAATCATGTATTTCGCAATTCAATATAACTCATTTGATCTATAATTCATTTAACTCATGCCATGATCCATATAACCCATTAATCCATCATAGTGGAAAATTTGATTAATTAGAATTTGTAAATTGGATCAATATGAATCGACCCATAAATTTTGCTCTATGTTTTATGTTTCTCTTATTTGAGATGGAAATGGAAATACAAAATTTGTGGGGATTGACAAATTTGTTTTCCTTTAGATATAAATGCAGAGCATAAAGATCCTAGTGGTTAGTGGTTTGTGGTAGTGTCGTTACTGTGACACCGCATAGGTTTGAGTTCAGTTTGATGCATATTATTGTTATTGATAATATATATATATATATATATATATATATGTAATTATATAAAAATATCAAAACTAGAAAATATATATTTATTATGTAAAGTATAAATCTATTAAAATAACATCATATATGTAAATAATATAAAAATATCAAAACTAGAAAATGAATATTTATACATTTATATTGAAACTGATTCCACTATTTAATAGTAAACTGATTGTTAGTTCTGTTTTTTTTTTTTTTAAAACTGATTGTTAATTAGTAACAAATTTACAGTTTAAATTAAATACTATTAGTAATAGTCCATTATTTTAAAATAGTAATAGTACTCTCTTTTTTTGGGGTCAAATACTCTACTTTTCTTAGCATGCAATCTAATTTAATAATTGTTTCAAATATTAAATCTTTTTGTCAACAAAGTGGTGAAGCAGTGGTTATAAACCGGATTTGAGTCATGAAGGCTCTGGATTAGCCCTTTTTCAATATCAATAAAAAACCCCTGATTGTACATTTTCACTAATTAATGTTCAATTTGGTAAAATCTACCATTACAGTTATGAACTTTCCTAAAATTGTATTCAACCAAGTATTATGTAATCTCTTCAAAGACTTCTAATGTATATATACCAATACAAATAGTATTCAGCAGAAATCACATAACTCAGATCCTCAAAAATGACAATAATTATCCGAAAAACACAAGTCCATGTGGTGATAATATCTCTACTCATCCAAATAGCTCTCTCACAAGCACAAACCATTGCTTCATCGGATGATGTTAATTGGTCTACTGTAAAAACAACCGTGAAGATCACGAATCGTCTCGGTGATGGTTCGACAGTATACCTCCATTGTAAATCCTCAGATGATGATCTCGGCCTACAAATGCTAGCTCCTCATATCACTTGGTATTTTAGGTTCAGACCAAATATTTGGGGAACAACGGTATGTTCTTGTGAATTTTCATGGCCTGAAGAATCAAAGAAGTTTGATATTTATGATGATAGTAGAGATAATGTTCGTAAAGGTATTCCATGCATGTATCAATTGTTTTTGGGATATTTTCAAAAATGGACCATGTAGGTTCAATGAGAAAGATGATGCTTTTGATATATGTTATGATTGGAATGGAAATCGAATTCGTAAATAATTTGTATCTTTTTTTATAATAAAAAAATATATAAGAATAATGTGCTGTGTTGCAAATGAAAGATAATAATGAAGTGATTTTTCTCTCCTTTTTGACATATATATGTGTGTTTAAATTAACGAATATGTTTCATAATCATTTGGATAAAAACAAAGAAACGAAAGGTGTTGTTATCAATTCTAATTAAGCATTTCAATATGAAATCAGGTTTGCAAGTGTATTATATATTGTGAGAAGTGGAAGCTCCTTTAGTCTAATAAAATATAGAATGCATTAATGTTTCTACACCAAGAAATTAATTATATGACATTGTTTTTCAAAAAGTATAGTTTATACAAATTAATGGAGATATGTTTACACGAAAATGTTTAACGTAATGAAATGTACATAGCTTGGCTTGCTCTAAAGAATAGGCTTGCTACTGGTGAGAGAATGCAAAACTGGAACTTGGGAGTAAATGTGGGCTGTGTGCTTTGTGAGGCAAATCTAGAGACTCGGGAACATCTGTTCTTTGGTTGTCCTTTCTCTCAGGCAGTTTGGAAGGCTTCGATCAAAGGGTTATTACAGAGGCATTACTCTCATTACTGGGAGGAAGTAATTGAGATGGTTCTGGTGGGTAGGGGCAGTATTATTCATAGATTTCTCCTGCGCTACACTTTTCAAAGCACTCTCTATTTTATCTGGCGTGAGAGAAATAGAAGGCGTCATGGTGAAGTCCATATGGATGCAAATGGCCATATCCTGGCTATAGACATGGTAGTGAGGAACAAGATTTCTTCGGTAAGAAGACAGGATGATCAACTAGAAGGAGCAATGCTTCATTGGTTCGAAGCTAGGATGAGATGACTTTTTTTTGTTTCCACTGTTTGTAAATTTTCTTGGTTTCAAGTGATCATGACTACAAGTCTGGCTTTGTAAATAACAGTTTTGCTCTTTTTGAATAAATTTAACATCTTTATCCAAAAAAAAAAAAAATGTACATAGACCCGTTTATCATGATTCGGTATGAGCGTGGTGCAATTAAAAATGTATACCGTGAATTTTTATTGGCAAGTAAAATTTTACTTAAAATATGCATATTCAAGAACTGAGTTGCAATGATTTTAAAGCAACAATATACATTGTCCTGATAAATTTGCCTAAATAGTATTTCTCGTTGAAGGTGTTAAATTGCTTCTCTTGGGGCATATGTCCTGATAAATTGTCATTAGACACATCAAACACGGCAAGAGAAGTAAGGCTGGATAGTTGATGAGAAATGCTTCCATGTAACATGTTACAAGAAAGATCAAAGGCTCTCTCAATCTCCTTCAGATTAAAGAAGCTGGATGGTATAGAACTATACAAGAAATTGTGAGGTAGGTTCAAGGCTCGTAACTTAGAGAGATCCCCCAGCTCCGCTGGAATAACTCCGAATAAGGCCACATAAACCATTGTTTGATATATCCATCCCGTACATGTAGTCAAGTATCCCATTGCTGAAGTCTAGATCCTTTAGTATAAGAATCGATACCTTTGCTTTGCCGCAAACTTTATTTTGATTTCTTGATAGGCTAAATAAATTTTCTGGAACTTCTCTATCAAAAATGTGGATTTGTAATAATCTGCTTTAAAGATCCATCGAAGATAAGCTTTCACTATATAGTTACCCATTTTCTTCCCCTCTTCTCCTCGTCCAAATGATATAAATTACACTGCCCCGTTGACACATGAAAATTAACCCCAAGCATGAATCGATCAACATTTGAATGTAGTTCTGTATGAGGTCCAGTACCTACGACTGTTGCATCTCTGGGCCATGCAAAAACTCATACCGTCACTATGAGCCCACTGGACTACACCAACTCCAAGCTTCGCTAATTAATTAGTGAAGCCTCTGAGGATTGATGCTAAATGTTATCGAGTCCAAAATTAAACAAAAATGGTCTCAATTCAAACTCACTCTGTTTCCATCAGGTGTTACAGCTTTCAACAAATTATTTTTATTTCATATCATTGATTTTGTATGCAACGTTCTATTTTAAACACAAATTTATAGAACCATTGTTTAATATACCGCTTGGGAATTTGTTATGCTAATTTCACTATGTATACCGCTTGTGATTACTAGTCTAAAGCTAAGAAGGAATCATGTGATATATTGACCTCATTAAACATGCTCAAAGGGATACATACGTTTTAGTCCTACAAAGCCAGATCGTGCTATCCACTTACCTCATTTATATTTACAAGGAGACCCAAAGCCTACGAACTCATAATTAATCACATTATATATAGTTTAACGACCTATACTATATTATAACTATAACCTACTATATGCCCTATATATTATTTAATATTCCACAGTCGACATTATTTAGTCATTTTTTACATTTAACAAATAATAAAGTTACAACACCAACTAGCTAGCTCTCTAAAAAACCGAAAACTAAAGTTTACAAGATATTGCATACTCTGAAATTTTGAATTTCATGGTATAAAAAGTCATTTATGTTTTGGAAAAACAAAAAGAGCATTTACATTCCCAACATGTCCACATGTGGTACCAATGCACATTGCTAATCTAATAATGTTAAATTCTTAATGCAACATAATGCAACAGAGTTTACTAAAACTCGTTACGTATTAATGTAGTATTAGGTTCAATCATTAAGCGTTTGAGGGAGGATTGTTGTGTGCAAATACATGGCACGATCTTTGATTAAATCATTTACTCCTTCGTTAAATATAGTATTAGTTGGTGATTTTGGTTACAAGAATTGAGGCTTTTTTGGCGGAATAATTTAAGCCGCCACATAATTGAACATTATGATATATTCACCTAACTACTTTTTTGTTTGACTAGCTCGTTTATGAGAAAAAAGTAAAACATTGTAAAGATACAAAAAAAATAATTATATATATATACTATATATGTGGATAAGTCTCCTCTTCCAATTTCAATTCTAAATTTGTTGTAAACTATTGTATTAAAGTCAAAAGAATATTAATAGCAGCAAGGAAGTTGGTATAATAGGAAAGCAGAAGTGCATGGTTTGGAGTGTCAATGTTTGAATTGTTTGGTTTTTTGTCATGCCTTAGAAGTCTGGTTATTGGTATAAAATTCAGATTTAGAATCTACATATTTCAATATTCAATTTTATAATTTTTATTATCAACGTTACAGATCAGCATTCATGTTTTTTATATGATCCTAATATGAAAGACATTTCTAAATCGATGACATCTAATGTTTTGATACTTTTTCCTACCGTTAGTTAAGTTTGGTGCTTAAAAAACGTGTAAAATTGGTTGGCTGGTCCTTATTGCAGTGTACATTCATATACGTGCTAAAAGTTACTTGATTCTTTTTTTTTCTTAAATTATTACAGTTGAATCTCTAATTTGAGACTTATAACAAAAAAAAAAAATCTCTAATTTGAAGAAGCATGCAATATTTATCACTCGACTATCGGGCTATGCATATTAGCNTTTTTTTCAAAAAAAAAAAAAAAAAAAAAAAATCTAGGTTTTGGTTTACACTCTACATTTCTCATATCCGAAATTAGAACATATTATGTAATTAATTTCTAAAAGTCACCCGAACCAGCAACCTCTAGACTTTACATGAATTATTTTATCACCTAAACTATTAGCTCTTGGTCTGATCAACTCTTTAGTTGCCTTCATTCAAAATGTACCGGTGATGATTCACTAATTACACTAGGATACACTGATACATAACTTCAAATTTTTTATAGGCTACAAGTGTAAATTATGAAATTCATGACTAAAAAAATTATAAGAAAATAGTATTGTAAAACACCAATGTACTAATTAATATAGGTGAATAAGTCATTATTTAAAACTTCTTCACACCACCAAATTTTTAGAATCATACTTCTTGATAAAGCTAACATTCCACAACAATATATAAACCAAAGTATCAAATGACATATGTACTGAAAAAATGGGGTCATGTGTATAGTGTACGTGCGACCGTGCGTGTGATAAATATCTAATTTAATGTAAAATTTGGTTCTATTTTATTGGTGAGAGAAGTAATGGAGAAGATTGCAATCGGAACTTTTAAAGATTGATCAAAGTGAAAAAAAAAAAAAAAGAGAATAAGAAGTAAAGCAAAAGCTCTCTCGACTTTCTCTATTCCCATGGAAGCATATCACTACTTCATGTTCATCCATCGCTACAAATACTATCTTTTTCACTTTATTTTAAAAATTAAACTCTTTTTCTTTATTTGTATGTGTATTTTTAAAATTAAACTCTTTTTCTTTATTTGTACGTGTATTTTTAATTTTTTTTTTTATTAAAGCTTTTAGTATGTCTATTCACGATCTCCTTCAAATCCACCACTTTGCTTCTCATTTGGACATCGAATTTCTCGATTTTCCCTCTTTCCTTTTCTTTTTATACACACCATACACTTTCACATATCATCGATTCGATAGTTTATTAATTAACACTCTTTATGTATATAATAATACACACGCTTGTGTTACACGCTTGTGTTACTTAATTAGGTTAATTCTTTGAGCTGAATTTTATCTACCCAAAAACTTTATAGAATGTCTTTGAAATAATAAAAATAAACAGCTTTATATTATTAATAGAGAAATTAGTTATTTCCCAACTACTCAACATCATATTTGAATTAAAAGCTTTATTAATTAATGAGTAAAATAGGTATTTTGCTACTGCTTACAAACATCATATTTGCGGATGGTAGTGATTTTAACGAGTTTGATTTCGATAAAAAAAATACTTATCGTATATATATATTTTCATATCACTTTAAAATTTAAATCAAACATTTTTCATGTAAGTGTTTACGATGAGAGACAATTACAAAAATGATATTATTTAGTTTTTCAGCATTTATATTATTGTTTTAAAAACAATTATATTGTTGTTCTCGTTCACGATTTATATATATTTTTCAGATACTATGATAGCAAGCTCTTATATAATCAATACTCACTCTATCTCATATTAGATGAGGTTTAAGGTTTTGGCACACGGATTAATAGCTCATTCAATTTTACATTTTTACTAAATAAAAAAATCATTGATTATTCATATAAATACATTTTAACCAATTATAAATCAATCTGCAGAATACAAAAGATTATTTCAAATAAAAACATATTTAATAGTGTATTGAGAATCGAAAACCTCATCTAATTTGATACAAAAAAATTCTCTAAACCCTCATCTAATATGAGACAGAGGGGATACACATTAGTCATAATTTTAATTATTTCCAAGATATATATATAAATAAGAAATTTAAAAAGTATGCAAAATGTAAATATTAATTAGTCATGATTAGAATACAAAAATTGTTTTCAAAATATGAAATTGGTGTTTTTAGAATTTATATATATACCGTATGTATTCTAATAGTTATATATGTAAACTTATTCAAAGTTCAAACACATCCTTTTTAAGAGGCATGTACATAATCATCTTAATAAATCCCATAAGCATAATCTTCATCCTTCACAATTGTATTATTTAAACCCCTTAAACCAATCCAACCCTAAATATTTAATCTTACTACACCGAATTTTGTAACACGTAAATAGATAAGTCTTTGGGGGAAAGCAAAAGAAAGAAGGAAAACAAAAATAAAACAGAAAAAGAAAAGAAAAAAGATGGTCTTTGGTGTAGAAAAAAATATATACTTTGGTGTAGGAACGACTCAAAATTAAAAGTATAAATTTTTAAGCATTTAGTAAGACTAATTAAAACGATAACGGTAAACCAACATCTAACACTGTTCTGCTGCTACATACACATCACATTTTTGTGATTCTCCCTCTCGTTGTGAAATTTCCATTTCACCATACAAAGCCTTAATCGATCCTTTATGCGTTTTTTTTTTTTTTTTAAATAGTTAATGTATAGAGAGATGAAAAAAATCAGTTTATAAAAAGTGTTTGCATCAGCAAAAATTTGGATTTAAAAGCATGTTAAAGAGACATAGAAAAAGAGAAAGTTGGTAGTTTTGGGGGAATTTTCCTTTGGGATCATCAAACACTTTTATCACATTATATGCTCCACAAATCATTTTTGCTTTGCACGTAACGGATCCCTGATCTCAATAAATATAATCATTGATATATATATATATATGACAATTCTTTACTTTTAGAATTCCATATTTAGATGTCAAGTTATGATGTCCTTAAGTTTTTATTATTTATATATCTAACATCAAATTAAGTTCATAAATCATAACCGAGACCTGTAATAGATCTCCATAGATCCAGGACTAATTTGTTAATGAAACCATGACAGGGTGTAAATCATCGACCCCAATAAAGATTAAACCGAGGGCACGACAATACCAACTTCTTACACTAACCATTAAGCTAGCCACCAACCAAACCTTTTGACTGTCAATTTTTCACAAATATATAACCAAACCCCAAAGTTCATAGTGACTGTAAGAATGTTATGATTATAAACTCATAAGTAATTAACTAGCAAATTGAATTGTATCCAAATTTTTTTTGTAGCTTCCATACACAAAGTTCACATCCACTATCTACAATTTTCTTTGAGAATGGAGATGTATTAAAAATATATATAAGAAAATTTATGGTGTTAAAACTTATATACCAATATTTGAGCATAATTACTTTTAATTGATTTTTGTTTGGTAAAACTAGTTAATTTTAGTATAATTTTGTGGTATGTTTAAAAGTAATGTTGTGAAAATAATAATTGGAATAAATTTTTACAGCACACAAACTTTATAACACAACAACATATAGTTACAAATTAAAGCAGAGATGTAGAAAATCACATGCGATTTCTTTCCTTTTCCAACAATCACATGAAATTATAAAAAAAACATAAAAATCTAAAAAAAAAACAACAAAAAGTAAAAGTTTCACAAGATTAAACCAGCAAAAGTGGATTCATACACAGGAAGTTCATCTCCGTACACATTATCATGATGATTCCCAACTAAATCAAGCTCAAACAAATCCGAACTCGAATCACTAGCAACATCATCATCATCATCATCATCTTCATAATCTTCGAACTTATTATTATTCTTGACTTTAAGATTCTTGTTATGATAATCTCTCAAAAACTCTCTAGCAATCTCCTCCACTGATCTTCTCCCACCATCTTCCACATTCTTCTTAACCGACTTCCTAATGTAACCATCGAAATCATCTTTCGGTACAATGACATTAACCGGAGAAAATCTAACACTTCGTTTGGTACGATTTTCAGATGATTTCTCAGAGGTTTTGTTCATACAAGACCTTGAGAAAGATGAAGCTGATGAACATGTAGATGGATGGTAATAGTCGTTCTGTTTCTTGACGTAAACAGAGTCATCGTAACTCATCTTCCTCCTCGGATAACTCTTAACCGCATTGGATTGTTTCGAAGTGTTGGTGAACAACGAATTGATGAAGTTCACGATTCTTCCGGCTGGTGAAGCTGGAGTTTTGGGTTTGTTGGAGCTCTTCGTAGATCTTCTGGTTCTTGTACTTTCCCAATTCTCGTCGTATCTTGTAATCTTGGGGACGTCGGATGTGTAATCGTAGTCGTTGTAGACTCTGTTTACTCTGTTTTGATGAAACAGAGCTTTATCCTCTGTTTTTCTTGGTTTTGTTTTGGACGGACCGAAACATAACGGTCTCGAGGAGGACGAAGATGGTTTCTTGCCGTGAGTTAGTTCGGTGTCGGAAGATGAGAAGATGCTTGAGTTGGAGTCAGAGGAAGAAGAGACAGATCCGAAGAATTTTCTGTCGGAAACTGATTTAGTTACGGTGATGCTCTGTTTTTTGGTAGTATTGTAAACAGAGGAGGAGAAAGATTGTGTCTTTTGGGTTTTGGGATCGATGGAATTGTAGATTTCATCGAGGAGAGTGGAAGAGAATGATGGGTTTCTGGATTTATGCATGATTTTGTTGTAACTCGACAAAAAAAGGAAGAAGAAGGAAGAAGAGACAAAAGAAGGAAGAGTTTTGTTTTTGTGTTGTTTTTTCTTCTTGGGAAGTTGTCTTATTGAAAGGAAGATTGCAGAGAGCAGAAGAAGAAGACGACGAATGTGAGATTGGAGAGATGGAGTTATATATATAAGTGGATATCTCGGCGCGTGTTGTTCACGTATGATTTATATACCACATAAGAAGAGCATACTTCAACGTTTTTATTTAGGGAGTATATGCATGTATCTCTCTAGTATATAGTCCAATTTAACCGTTTTATGTCATTTTCCTAATAATTTGAGGAACTCATGATTCATATTGGATAAGCAGATCTCAAGTTTTCCTATGTAATAATGGTTAGGAAGTTTTGAATTTGACTCTCCCTAGTGAAGTATTCACTAAGATTCGTAAATTGTACTCAATTTGGGTTAGCGGTTTAGAGAAAATTGTATAACCACCGAAGGTAAAATTGAGATAGATGACTTGTTCAAATCGCAAGTAGAACCCACTGAAGGTAAAATTTGATATCAGACAATGGATATTGATCGAAATACTAGAATTTGATCAAACTTAAACTTATGAGAAGCTTGGTTCAATAGCTCAACCATCATTAATTCATTATCACTGAAGATATTATGGATCTGATCCTGGAATTTTTTTCTNAAAAAAAAAAAAAAAAAAAAAAAAAAAAAAAACAAGAATCATGAGAAATCATATTTCAGATATCACATGTCTTGATAAATTATTCGTTAATTTAACTTTTGGAAAAATGTATGTGACTATGATCACGAGTGTAGGTGAGTTTTGGGAAAAGTATGTCGTTAGAATCAAGGTATGATCTTGATTAGTTAAACTAATTATACATATGTTTATAAGCAAAAGAGTCTCGTAGACACCCACATTGGCCATTGGTTGGGTGACTTGGGTCGACAAAGACCGGTTAAGGTATTGTACTTGTTTTGCGTCTTTTTCAGTTCTCACATGCTTCTTTCCTTTCTTGTTCCTTCTTTGTTCCTCATTTCATCAACACTTATGTCTTCTTGTTTCTATTCTTACATCTTTGTCACACTTCGGCCTATGTTTTTTTATTTTTTTAGGATAACTCGTTATCACATCCAGTTTTGAAGAGATCCCCGCCGTAAATAGTGTTTCAACTTGGACCAGGACCATGTTTACTTGCACAAAAATGGAATTATACAAAACTCCTTCAAATCAAACAAGATACAGTACAAAAATGCAGAAACTTATGTAAAATTGACTTGTTATTTGTTTCTATTATGTTGATACTTGTTACTAAGGAGACCAATTTTTTTTTCTTTTTTTCTTTTTTTGCATTTCCAATATATGATAATAAGAAATCATAATATTCTCTTTTATAATTATAAATATTATAATTTAGAATATAAACTTTTTTTTTTTTCAAAATGAAATTCTAAGTTAATGTTTTTCTCTAGGGTTGAAGTTTACATTCGTCAAATCACGGCAAAACTCCAACAAATTATCACAAACGTTCGGGAGGTTTTTATTTGTAGAGTGGAGAAATGTTACGCAAGTGAAACAAAACATTTTTTCGAATAACTAAGAGATTCTAGACTTACGCTTGTACGTTTCTCATGTCCGGAATTAAAAACATATTGTATAGTTTGTCTCAAGAGCCATTAGAACCAACGACCTCTAGGTTTTATCTAAGATACTTTACAAGTTGAGCAATTGCCTAGGGGTAAAATGAATCAATTAATTAAAAGAAAAGTGTTAGACCATCTCCAATATAAGGTTATTAGAATGGAAAAGTTCTTAATTTTTTTTTGTAATGGATTATAATGGAGGGGTTATCATCCCCAAAATTTCTCATTTGAGAACCTTTGAGAAATTTTGAAAGGGGAATTATCATATTTTATATAATAATATTTTTGAATATTTTATCATTCTTTTAAAATCTAAATAAACAAGAAACTCTCGATGGAGATGCTCTAAAATGATAGGCCGATATAACAATTTGGACTATTTGTTCCTGCATGAGTTTTTCTAAAATGATAGGCCGGTAAAACAAACAAATAGACTTACTCATCAATGGAATTAGGCTTGATCACCATTAATATATGTATAATGTGATGATGAAAATGTTTACAATAATCGTGACCAAAAAAAAAAAAAAAATGTTTACAATAATCACAATTCATATGAAAATAGAAATGGATCTTCCTGAAATGGATACAACTGTTGGAGAGTTTTAGGGATGTGTGCGGAGAAAAGCAGAAAAAAAGTAAAGGAAGAAAGAAATGGCACGGGGGAGTCAGAGATTCAGCTGGTCAGGGAGAGACAATTAGAGCTGACACAACTTAAAGCTAATATTATTAGACTCACGCGGTTAAGCTCACACTGTGTTCTGTCTGTGTCCTCTCTAGGGTCCCACACGTGACCTGGCACGTGAGCCATACTCTGACATGGGGACCCTCGCACGTGCGTTCCCGACTCACCACACGCGTACGGCATCCATCTTCAGCATGGACCACTCTACCCTATAGGCTTGGGCCACGTGTCCCAAAGCTGCATTTTTGTCGTTCGCTCATTTAACATTCATCCATCATCCGAATCAAAGCAGCGCCTAGACAAAGTTTCATGTTGCATCATTTTCAAATCTTCTAGTTTATCCACTTGGCTTCAGATCCAGTTTCTGAAGACGTTTCCACGAAATTAGCTATTTTAAGATGTACGTATTATGATTTGCACACAATAGAAGTTGTTACGCATTATGAACACTGAAATTTATTATCACATGCACAGCTCCATAACCCAAAGTGGGTGGAGATGGTATTATCTTATAAGCAGAATTTACTTATTCTTGTTCATATTAAACAACAAGGATCTGAAACCGATCAAGAAGTTGTGAGTAAACGAATTGTGCGCGAGTATACTCACAAAATCTAAACACAATCTTCAGATGTACAGAGCTGGTGCATTTATTTAGAATTCAGGCGCTGTACGTCTACAAGTTGGTAAAGATCTCCCCGCCTCTGCTTAATCAATGGAAGGCTTGTCCTGGTTTGGTTAACACCAAGGTTCAATTACCGAATTATGGGATTAATATCGGGATAAATCATAAAAATGACAGTGTTGTCGTGGTTACCTTCGCTGGTCAAGGATAGAGTAATCAATCTCTGCTATGATAATGGCCTCTTCGTGCTCAGTGGTCGCTAGAATTTCTCCAAACTATCAAATAGTTTTTATGTTAATGTGTTCATTGCTCAACTTAAGCTCGTTTACCAATTAAGTAAGACAGTAAAAAAGTTTAGTGCTTACAGGCCCAACGAGTGTAGAGTGACCCCAAGCCGTGTAGCCAGCTCCTGAATCTCTGGCAGGTGAGCATGTCGCAAC
The DNA here is from genome assembly GCA_900406245.1 of Odontarrhena argentea. Lineage (NCBI taxonomy): Eukaryota > Viridiplantae > Streptophyta > Magnoliopsida > Brassicales > Brassicaceae > Odontarrhena > Odontarrhena argentea. Next base: position 10,338 of record OVAF01000415.1, on the reverse strand, counting down.
ATATAGCTGCAGAAAGTAGTGTACATAGTTCTATCAACTGCTACATTACTATGACAAAGCCGATACAATAAAACTCCCAGAGAGCAGAAAGAAAAGTACTTGTATTATTAACTCAAAAAGAAATGCAGGTTTCCATTAATTCATCGCGAAACTTCTAAAAAGAAATCGCATTTCTCTTTGAGTTATCAATACAAGTATTTAACTTGGTTCATGTACCTGATTATCCGTAGCCCTGAAATGAGACAAAACAGACTGGGTGAGCGTCATGATTTACCCATAATTATAATTTTAAAACCATAAGCCAAACAAGTTTCATAAGAGTAGTAGATTGCGAATAGTACCTTGCCCTTTGTAGTAATTCCCAGTGCAATGGTCCAGTTGTCATGTTAAATGCTCCAGGGTAGCATAGGATATGAGCCCCTGAAATTAAATAGAGCAAACATGTAGATGATGAGGATCTTAATAACCATAATTGACCCCGAAAAAGAAGAAGCCTAGTTGGATAAGATATAATATAAAGACACACCTCTTGCAGCATATATCATAGCTAACTCCTGGAACCGGATATCATAGCAGATGCCTATTCCAATACGACCCACATCTGCAACAACAAACAAAACTATTACTAATCAATGCTGCAACGCATTCAATATTTCTCAAAACGAGTAGAAAGCGAGTGATTATGCGAACGGTCCTAACTATGACCTCATAACACAATAAGGATTCCCTAGTCAAAATTATTGCACGGCCGTTTAAAGCTAACTAATATCACTGGTGAACACGTTCTCTTCTCCATGATCATTCACAAACACTAGGCCAGCATGATAATGATTCCTTTCACCATTGATCTAAGAGGATCCTAAATCTGATTGGAGATGCAATTCCTAACTCTCAAGGCAAATACTTTTTAGACACTATAACAATAAGTTTATGTAATATACATGACTGTTTATACATAGCCTGGGAAAGATATTTGGCAAAACAAGAATGAAACCTGTATCAACTATTGTTGGTGACTCTCCAGCCGTAAGTGTTTTTGATTCCATAAAAGTAATCTTTCCAGGAATGTCTATGTCAAACAAATGTATCTGTAGGCACAAGTCGAAACCAAATCAAGTACAATCAACCAAGAGCAAGATGTTCTTAGAACTGATAATATAAGCATGCACGCTCAAGACCATCTCGGCCCATACTACCGAAGGAAAAACTCTAGCCAGACCATAATTAACACACCATTCTTATCACTAATTAAGTCTATCAGACCCCAACAACCAACACTGATTATGTCTATTAAATCACAAAAGATGAATCAAGATTTTAGAAGTGACATTTGCATCCATTATCAGAGATTCTATGACCTAAACCGGAGGCAAGTTCGTTATAATTTCATCTAAGGAACTTTGAAATGAAGCTTCTGGTCTATCTGACCTTTCGATGCTTAGCTTTGAGCTCTCCATCAGAACCAAAGACACAGCAAGTGTTATACAAACGGTCCCCAAATCGTTCAGGTATAGAGCCACCAATAATTGTAATCTTGAGACGTTTGGCAACTTCAGAAAGCATTGCAGTTGAAGGAGAAGCATCTCCACCTGCATCAATATCCTCCGCATAAACCGGAAAACTATCGTTCGAATACGGACTATTCCAAATCTCCTGAAACATTAAAACCCCCTTTAAGACAGGCTCACTAGCATATACACATCTTCTTGTACGCGCATTTACATTTGAGAAACAGAACATTATAACTAATCTAACAAAGAGATAGAGTAACTGACGGGTAAGAGAACAAGCTTAGCTCCTTTAGAAGCAGCTTCTTCAATGGCGTTTTTAGCGTGAGAGATGTTTCTCTTTTTGTCACCCGTCACAGAGAGCTGACACAATCCGATGTTGAACTACAATTTGTCCCCAAACAACAAATCACGAAACTGATGGAAAAATTAAGTAAAAATATAGATATAAGAGAGAGCTAACTTTGGTCAACGGAGGAGCAGGGAGAGGAAGAGCAGAGGGAACTCTAGCTTGTTCAGGATTGAAAGAGGAAGCCATGGAGAATATGGATCTCGATGAAAGTGAGGATTGATGAGTGATCGATCGTAGAGATAGCTTAGGGAAGAAAAGAGATTTGAAAGGAGAAAGAGGATTAGGGTTTAAAAGAAGATACTTCGAATGGAAGAGTGACGATGAAACTGCCGACTTCATTTCACTTTAGTTGGTGTCTTGTCTGATGATGAAGATAGATTTTACAATCTCTAAAACGTGGTTGGATACGGTTGAACCGGCTTTTGGGTGCGGTACAGTATAATTGAACCGCTTCAATTTAAAAAAAAATAAAAATAAAATCTATTTTTTGTCATCAATAATTTACTTTCTAGTGAAAAAAATTCAAGGTTGAAGAATTAAGCCTGGTGACCATCTTTTGGTTTGACTTTTTAGTTTGAAGTTGTGGTTTTGTTGTTGGTTGTTTAGTTTTCATTGTATTTTAACTAGTTTTTCTTTAATCAAAAGTTTAGATGGAAAAAAAAAAAAAAAAATATATATATATATATATAGTTTTATAATGAAAAAATTCATTACCGAAAAAATTTATTAATCGTTTTGTGAAACTTGTTTATCTTCTCAAATTAAGGATATCATTTAGGAGTTATGATGTTTATGAGTTGGTCTTGTTTCTGATTAGGTACGTAGAGTTCTATGGTTTTGTCTTGAGATTATCGCTCTTTGTTTAAGGTCTATGAGGTTTTCCTTTTGGTTTGTTTTGTGTTTAGTTGCGTCAGTAACTTCGGCCATCTTCGTTGAATAAAAAATTTTCAATGACAAAAAAATAAAAATTAAAAAAATTAAAAAAATTCAATATACCATCATTTTCTTTCTCTTTTTCTTAAATTTTAACGTTTTTTTTATAACATTTTTATAATAAAAATATTTTGCAATAGATATTCCATCATATTTAAAATTTTAATATTTTTCAATTTATGTTTATGTTCTGATGTTGCACAAAAGAATATTAACATACATATAAATGCATAAATACATTTTCATCTTCTTGATGCCTATGAAATGTTATGACAATCAAATGTTGATCTTTCATGATTCCATAGTGCATTTTTTACTATTTTTTTTTTTCATTAGATTTCAATTACTTTTGATAGAACAATCATGTTTTTTTCTTCAGTACATAAAACCTATTGAACCAAACAAATAAAACTAATTGGAAAAGTCAAGTGGTAATTCACTTAAGCATATTCTCTATTACTTGTAATTAACTTTTTTTCTTTGCTTTATACTGAAAACCCTTTAGGACCAAAAAAAAAAAAAAAAATCCATAAAACATCAAAATTCTCCTAATTAGTTTTTGAAACTAATGTGAGCACGTAGCAAAACAAGACAAATCAAACGCTGCATCTCAAAGATGTGGAACATTATATTGTGAATGGTTGGGAGTATAGATTGCTCTCTTCGAAGGAATTATCAATTGAGAAACATGATCTGACATTCTAATAGACTAATTATTTTTGTTATTGTGTTTAAAATGTTTGATAAACCTTGAATACCCTTCAAATCTAAATTTGTAATTGCTCCATCATTATAAAATTAATTATTTTCCTTTTGGCCTTTCGAAATAGGCAATTAATTATCGGCACAAAGATACAACTAATCGGTAAAAATCTGGATGAGTAAAATGAAATCCTTAATCTAATCCGAAAGTTAGACGGGCCTGAGTATTCTTCATTCAAAGCCCATTGTAAACAAAAAAAAACATCAAAGTTAGAGATTGGCCCACAATTATCCAAAACGTTGATTACATTTTGACAAAACCAGATCAATCAAGACGCTTCTGGAACAATACCGAACCGCTTCCAAATCAAACTACCATCCACTTTCTCAATCTCTCTAGAAATCTCCGATCTCCACTACTATATAATTCCCACAAACATTACCGAACATTCATCAGAACAAATCAAACAAGAAGTCGAGAATCAAGAAAAGCAAAAAAAACAACAAGGACAAGAAGAATGGATATCGGAAGGTTCCCAATAATCTCAATCCTGGAAGACATGCTCGAGGTTCCTGAAGATCACAGCAACGAGAAGACTCGTAACACTCCGTCAAGAGCTTATGTACGAGACGCAAAGGCAATGGCAGCTACACCAGCTGATGTGATGGAGCATCAGAACTCATACGTCTTCGTGGTGGACATGCCTGGAATCAAAGGGGATGAAATCAAAGTGCAGATCGAGAACGAGAATGTGCTTGTGGTGAGTGGAGAGAGGCAGAGAGAGAAGAAGGAGAATGAAGATGGAGTGAAGTATGTGAGGATGGAGAGGAGAATGGGTAAGTTTATGAGGAAGTTTCAGTTACCTGAGAATGCTGATTTGGACAAGATCTCTGCTGTTTGTCATGATGGTGTTCTCAAGGTTACTGTTCAGAAACTTCCTCCTCCTGAGCCGAAGAAACCAAAGACCATTCAGGTTCAAGTTGCCTAGAGTTCGTGCGGATCTGTGTTTTTTTTTGTTTTGTGCTGCGCTCTTAAGCTTTGTTTGAATGTAAGCGGGGAGAATGTGAGAGTTTGCGTGTGTGCTAAGATGAAACAGAAATTATGAAATATAATAAGTAGCAATTCTGCTGATTTTATTAAGGTCTCTTTTTTGAATCGTTCAAATTAAAGATGTAACTTTTGGGTTGGTCGGTACTCTGTTTTAAAGCAGGGGAAATGGTTCTGAGTTGAACATCGTTTCAAGATCAAAACATGCTCCTCCGCACTTCATCGTTTAATCTTTTCCGAGGATACTCTCTTGAGTTAACAGAACATGATAAATACTTCATGCACCTTCCACAAAAAGTCCAAGAAATGTCAAACAAATGATCCAAGAAAAGCGATGGACAACTGTTCGTGCCCTTTATATTTTTGCATTTTAATAGAAAACCTCTTTCACAAAAAAAAAAAATAATAACGTCTTGTATATGCGATTATCCCATTACAAACTTGTCCGTCCTAGTGTCATGTTAGTATAAAAGCCTTCCACAATTTCCTGAACTTCAACTCTCATTCAAATAGTTGGGTTTATCCAATTTGTGGCAACTCCCACTAATATTAGAGGTTGCATGCCTATGTTTTCCATGCGAGGCAGTGAATTCATATCAATATAATACTTTATTCTCTAGTATTTGCTCGGATAGATTATCTCATCAGATTGTGGACATATTGATGGTTGGGAGCCAATGACTGAAACCCTTGCCACATAAGACTTTTTTTTTCTCTCTAGTTGGAGGAAATTGTAGCAATGTTATACAATGCATGACTATTGTAGGGGAGTGATGGTATTATGTTAACACTCCAAGGTTGGTGGAGAGTTTATTACTAGTGATGGTAATAACCATTTTATTAATTACCATTTAACTTTATCAAGAAAACTGTATATATGGAATTATCCTTTTTATTGTCTATTTGAATGTCTTNAGTTTTTTTTTTTTTTCCCTTTTTTTTTTTTTTTTTTTTTTTTTTTTTTTTTTTTTGTAATTCTCAAAGATTGAGAGAAAAATAGAGATGAAGTTGGTCGGTCCATAAAAAAATAAAAAATAATATATATATATATATATATATGTGTGTATGTGTGATGGAGAGTACTGTAAAAGAGAACATAAATTTCAAATAGTGTTCAACTATTTACCTAATTATACAAAAAAAAAATTACTATTGGATCAAATTATTCTAATTTTTTTGTTTTCTATAAACAGATATGAATGAGTTTTCTACAGTATTTAGAGATCAATTTAAATACTATATATTTTTTTTTAATAAAATCTAATAAGTTTTTTTCTCTGTTTCTTAACATACGGAGAAAAGTCAAAAAAAAAGAGATCAAGATTGGAATATTAGCGACTTTTCCTCTCTCAAAACTCAGATTCGCCGACTTTGATTTTCTTCTTCGATCCGAAGCCTGCTCGTGTGCTCCGTCGATCGGCGCCGGCGGCTCCTCTAGCGTCGGTGCCGATCTCTTCCTCTTCTTTTCGCTTTGTTTTTTTGTCTAGTTTCGAAACAGGTTTTCACCGGATCTGATCGTTGTTGGTTTAGATTTGTTTCTGTTCAATTCTACGGGATATAATCTTCCGGGCTTGCTTGTCTCCAGTTCTTCATTAGAGGTTTGGTGTATGACGGTCTTCGGGATCCTTTGTTCCGGGTTCTATGGTCTCAGGTCCTCTCTTCGTGCGGTTTTGATTCCTTTGAATCAACTCTGCAAGGAGGATTTCTATTCCTTCACGGTCAGATTCGGGTGATTTCTTTGTTTTCGCTTAGTTTTAAAAGCTTAATCGGTAATCTTAATCGGGTGCTTGTTAGGTGACTCGAGAGTTTTTGGTTGCTGTGACTTCTCTATTGTTTCTTTGTTCCTTTGGTTTAGCCCTTTGTCATGCCGGTCTCGTTCAAGGCTTTCCAGTTCGGTGAAGCTCTTACGGTTTGATTTTGTTACGCTCCTTGTTGCTACAAGCCAGTTGGGTTCGACAACTGCATTCTTTCAAGCTTCAGTCTGCTCTTCGTGCCTGACCATCTTCGAGTTTAGACGGGTCCTTACGTGTTCTCACTTCCCTGGTTTCTCGAGATGGAGTTGAAGCATTGGTTTCTCTCGGGAGGTAGATCTCAGTCATCATAGGAGGTATCTTTTAGTATGGGTTATTTGGAACAATCGATAGAAAGTCCCCTGATTCTCTTTGTTGTTTACCTGCTTGTTTCTTCTGGTTTTGGTTTCTGGTTATAGTCTTTTACTGGTGTTTCCGGCAAGTTCTTGTCCGGCTTTTGTTTCCGCAAGGTTCTTGCTTGCGGCGGTTGTATCGTTGTTCTTCTCTTGTCTAATATTATCAGATNTCAAATAAAAAAAAAAAAAAAAAACATACGGAGAAAAGTCAAAAGAATAGATGTGAAATGTTGACTGTCAATCATTGTGTGCTTTAGCTCTGGTTTCACAGAGTTTTCCTCCGGATAAAACTGTCTCTTTAGGTGTGCTCTGGTTTATCTTAATGAGTCTATATACGAGGATGGATCAGAATCAAGGGGATTCCCTCGTAGATTCCATCAAAGCAAAGTTAGAATCTCTGTCTTGTCTTCCAAACCAGTCTTGCATCTACAAGGTACCCGATAAGCTCCGAAGACTCAATCCTGATGCGTATTCTCCTCGTCTAGTTTCCTTTGGCCCGCTTCATCGCGGTAAAGAGGAGCTTGAAGCTATGGAAGAGCATAAATATAGGTACTTGCAAAGCTTTATCCCTAGAACAAGCTTTAGTTTAGAACATCTTGTTAGAGTTGCAAGGACATGGGAAGTGAATGCTCGCAATTGTTACTCGGAATATGTGAAACTTGACAGTGATGAGTTTGTGGAAATGTTAGTTATAGATGGAAGTTTTTTGGTTGAGCTTTTTTTGAGATCTCGTTATCCTCAACTTATAGACGAGAAAGATGGCATATTTGGGAAGCCAAGGATGATCACTGATGTTTGTCGTGACATGATTTTGCTAGAAAACCAATTACCCTTTTTCGTCGTAAAAAATGTTTTTCAGCTCTTGTCTTGTGAAGGAACACATTCAATCCTGGAGATCACTCAATACCACTTTAATTGTTTCTTAAGAAACATTGGTGATGAAAAAATTCATTCAGAGCCAGAGCATTTTGTTGATCTTTTGAGGTCTTGTTATCTTCCATTGACTCCGAACAGATTGGAAGTTTCTACATGGAAAGTTATCAATGCACCGGAAGCAACGGAGCTTTACAATGCTGGTGTTAAGTTTAAGCCAGCAGAGACCAGTAGTTGTTTACTTGACATTAACTTTGCTGATGGAGTACTCAAGATTCCAACTATTATCGTCGATGATCTCACTGAATCCCTCTACAGGAATATCATCGTGTTTGAACAATGTCATTACTCAGATAAGAAGTTCCTCCACTACACCAGGTTGCTCAGTTGCTTCATCAGATCCCCTACAGATGCTGACATACTCATTCGTAGTGGGATAATTACGCACAATCTAGGGAATGCAGAAGATGTTTCAAAGTTGTTCAATAACATCTGTAAAGAGGTTGTATTTGGTAGAAAATTCTACTTTCAGACTGTCTCTGAGAACTTACAAGCTTACTGTAACACACCATGGAACAGGTGGAAGGCGACTCTGAGACGGGATTATTTCCACAATCCTTGGTCCGTTGCTTCTGTTTTGGCCGCTCTACTTCTACTCCTTCTCACTTTCATACAGGCTTTGTGCTCTATTTTGGCCTTGTGAGTTACCACATGAAACTGCATCTTTTGGAACATCACTTCTTTACCAAAAAATCGACACATTCTGTGACATCAGATCGCTCTTCTCATCTGCATAATCTAGTGAACCTTGAGTAAATTTGAAAAACATGCCGTTTTGTGTAAGCTTCATTTAACAAGATTCTCTGATGGGTTTGAAATGTCTTTGTTACTCTTTAGTAGTGCAGTTTCTTTAGTTACATCAGTAAGTTGTTATGACTTATGAGTGCCTAACCTCCCATATTTAATTGGAAACTTTGCTCTTAACTAGAGAAACAAAGTTACAAACCAAAAAAAGGATGGGCCTGAGTATTCTTCATCTAAAAGCCCACATAACAAAAGACATTATTAAAGTTATAGATTGGCCACCTTTTATCCAAAACCAAATTACACTTACAAAACCCGAACATTCAAGACGCTTCTCGAAAAATACCGAAGCCCTTCAAACTCAGAAACATCATTACTTCATTACCAAAACGTTGGCTCTCTACATATTTCTAGAAATTTCCATCTCCCACTACTATATAAAGCCTCACAAATATCACAAACATCCACCAAATCAATTCAAACAAAAAGCAAGAATCAAGAAAAGCAAAAAGCAACAACAAGAAGAAGAATGGATTTTGGAAGGTTCCCAATAATCTCCATCCTAGAAGACATGCTAGAAGTCCCTGAAGATCACAGCAATGAGAAGACTCGAAACACTCCATCAAGAGCTTACGTGAGAGACGCGAAAGCAATGGCGTCAACACCAGCTGACGTGATGGAGCATCAGAACGCATACGTCTTCGTGGTGGACATGCCAGGAATCAAAGGGGATGAGATCAAAGTGCAGATCGAGAACGAGAATGTGCTTGTGGTGAGTGGAGAGAGGCAGAGAGAGAAGAAAGAGGAGGAAGGAGGAGTGAAGTATGTGAGGATGGAGAGAAGAATGGGTAAGTTCATGAGGAAGTTTCAGTTACCTGAGAATGCTGATTTGGACAAGATCTCTGCTGTTTGTCACGATGGTGTCCTGAAAGTTACTGTTCAGAAACTTCCTCCTCCTGAGCCTAAGAAGCCAAAGACCATTCAGGTTCAAGTTGCTTAGAGTTCGTGCAGGATCTGTGTTTTGGGTTTTTAGTCGTGGTGTGGAGTGTGAGAGCTTGCTTGTGTGCTAAGATGAATTTGAATATGATGTTTTCAAGGTGAAATAAAAAATCTTGTTTCTCTGTTTCCTCTGTTTTATGTAATTTGGAAGTTTGGACTAGCAACAATTCGAAACTGTAATCTTTATATGAGTATTTCATAAAGCGTCTATGAACCAAGACCAGTAAAATGGTTTTATGATGTTTTTTGGATAATGAAAGCTTATTCAAGTAAGCCACATTGTCAATATTTTGCTTTTCTGGAATGAAAAATTCAAATGTGGATATATATAGATTTCGGCTAGATGTTACAACTCCTAGTAATTCAGTAAGATTGGAGGTAAGTTGAATAAACACAATTAAAAAGATCAACTTGGTCCTTACTAAGTTTGTACATTTGGACGTTTCTGTTTTCATATAAATCTCGTACGAACTTGTAATTTAAAAAAATTGTATTGAAGAAAAGAAAACTCAAAACCAAAATTAAAAAAATGGTACCTTTTTCTAGTAAAGGGTTAAAAAAAAAAAAAAGATTCTCTAGGTATTGTGATTTTTTTGAACCGAGCCTGTGTACAGTACAGCGTTTTAGTTACTTACTGTATTAGTGGGACATGTGGTCACATAATCGAATGAAGTCTCTCAAATGGATGTGCTGTGCACATCCCTTTACTTTTTTGGGTTAAAAGTTAGGAATGAAAAATCTAATTTTATGTATAATGTGAGAGCATACACAATGTAGTAAAAAAAAAAGGAAAGAAGGATTATAAAATGGGTTTAGTGCAAAAAAACCCGTGAACTAACAAGTTTACCCATGAAAAAATTATGGTGCAAGTATATCCCTCAACTGACCAAAAACGTGCAATATAGCCCTTGGCGTATTTTTTAAAAAAAAAAATTGTATATCACTGTGTATAAGTATCGAAACTACGTCAGGT